>JUFY01031101.1:0-10510 GCA_001855655.1 Leptopilina clavipes | reverse complement strand
TTTTAACATATTTTTTTGAATTTAAAAAATTTTTTTTAAATGCTTCTATTAAATATTTTTTTAAAAAATTTTTTTCCAATGTATAAACAAAATTTGGTAATTTTTATTCAACAATAAAAAAATTTTTTCCACTCTCTTACAGAAATAATCATCTTTTGATATGGAATTGCATTATTTCTTAAAGCTCAGTTGGAAAATTTATTTCAACAAATAACATTGTAATATAAAGAATGCAACGTAAAATGTTATAAACGGGAGATGAAATTTCCAGTGGTTTCAGGTATATTCTCCACATATATTATACAATTTTGTGTAGCAGGTCAATTTGAAAAAGAAGAAAAAAATGTCGGTAAAAATTTTTTCATAAATAAAAAATAAAAATACAATGAAAATTTATATAGCAAAAAAAAAAGAAAAAAATTGGACAAAATTATCCATTTTCTCTCTCAAAGTTTAGAATCTTATATTCATGAAATTATTTTAGCTCGGGAATTACAAAAAATTATGGAAATTTGACATATAAAATAAACTGAAACCACAAATAGAAATATCTATTAATGATGTTTGAATTATTAATGATCCAATATTGCATATGTCAATGATTTTACATTTTCCGGGGTATTAGCAACAAATATTTGCCGAATCATGAAAATGGAATACATTTTGACAATAATTAGCAATTAGCGAGTATAAATAAATAACTAGAGTAATCCAAAATTTTTTCCATCAATTTAATTATTTCTCAACATAATTTTTTCATCCCAATATCTTAGGAATAGAAAAAACTAGTGGAATAAATAGATTAAAGAGAAAGTGCACATTCAAAAATAAAATTTATTTTTCAATGTTGAATGTTTATGTGCGAAAGGAAAAATCTAGAATTTTCTATATATATGTATATAATATTTTTCCCAGTAAAAAGGAAATATATTTTCTTTCTGGTAATATTTCGTGTCTTGAGCGAAATTCATAAATCTCACTCAGGTGTTCTTATATGGCACTGTAGATATTATTCCAGTGAGAATATGCAAATCGACATTCTACGCTTTTGCCACATGAAAATAGACACTATGCATCTTCTATGCGTTATTATCAGTAATAAAAGATGCTATAAAAAAGGGTTTAAATTATGATGTAGTGATACTACTACAACACTCTATATATGGATATATAGAAAATAAGTATATAGAGGAACAATAGAGATATAATATCAAGTTTAATGTCATTGTACGAGAGCTGGAATATTTATACACACTATATGCACAGCAACTTGTAAAAGAGGTGTGTTATTATTCCTAACCAATCAAAAATATATACTTTTATACATTCGTTACACAAGACACTTTTGTAACAAATGATGTTTGCAATTCTGTAAAGAAAAAAATACCAAAATAAAAAAAAATTTCCAAAAAAATAAGTTTCGAAGTAACTAAAATAAAGTTTTACCAATGAATAATTAACATTTTTTTAAACTAATTATAAATTGAAAATCGTTAATTCGTTCGTACTGAATAATTAATAATTTCAAATCATTAACCAGTAGTTCATTATTAATTACAAATCATTAATTATGTACCTATAATAATTAAAAATAGTTAATTTACTAATTAATTAAAAATTTTGAATTTTTAACTACTTGCGTTCAAAGTTGATATTATTGATTTTGAGATGTTTAATTATTAGCTCACGAATTTTTTATATTAATGATTTATAACTAGAAATGAGAATTCACTGAATAATAATTAATGGCACCTAAATAATTTAATAGTAGCTGTGAATTAATTATTAACAGTCCGTAATTTTTAATTATCTATTTTCTAACTTTTGTAATTAAAAATTAATATTAGTCGAAAATTTAAATTTTCATCTCTGCAGTAATAATAATTCAAATCCTTATTTCGTTTCCTACTGATTACCTGCTTATAAAATTTTCAATCTTTTTCATTTTTGGATTTTTCGTAACTAAATTTCAAAATTAATTTATTTAGAACTTTATTCTATTCTCACTCTGACAATCGTACTTTTTCTGAATTATTTACTAATTCAATAAATAAATAATTTCTTAATGCATCTTCATAAATTTTAATTTAATTTCCCAATTCTATCGGTCAGACCATTATAATTATTATCTGAATTTATATAAATATAAAATAGTTCTGGTTAGGGTATATTAAATACGAAATTCTAGTTAAAAATCAGTTTTTTGGTTGTTCCAACCAGAATTTCTTTCTAGTGTACGTTTATCAATTATTTGCCCAATTTATAAACTTTTTCTAAACCTTCAATTATTTTGTTCATATAATAATATGGAGAACTGAAATATATTTTCAGAATTGATTCTCTAATCAGTGAATAATTGAAAAGTTTGCCTTTTGTTATTTTAAGATTAAAACGAATTTGTAAAGGGACATAATTGAGCCTTTTTTTAATGCGTGTTCTCATGATATTAACATCAATTCTGACAAGTTGGTAGAACGTGACAAGATCGTTTCACATTCAAGCAGAACTAGATGGTTGAATAGGTCAACGATCTCATGCCTTGAAGCGTCTTCAGACCTAGTAGCTAATTTAAACATATAACAAAGGAAGCTTCACCGAAGACAGTTGCTTTGAGAACCTTCCTTATCACAAAGCCCATTGTTTCTCAACATATTTACTTTTTCATTCTTAAATAAAAATTCTTTAGAAATTAAAAAAAAAATCCCCATTAAAGTTTGTTTACTAATTGATGAACTTATTGACAAACATCTTATGTTTTATTCACTGATTTGCTTCTTAGCGAAATAATTATTGTTTCCACTTTTAATTTTCCTATCTGTGAATTGCTTATTTCTACCTGCTAAAGTAGAAACTAAAAAAGAAACTAATGTAGAAACTAAAGTGGGAAATAAAGTAGTTTAAAGTAGAAACTAAAATAAAAAAGAAACTAATATAGAAACTAAACTGGGGAATAAAATAGAAGCTAAAGTAGAAACTAAAGTTGAAAATACAATAAAAACTAAAGCAGAAACTAAAGTTAAAAAAATCTAAAGTAGAAACTAAAATAGAAACTAAAATAGAAACTAAAATAGAAACTAAAATAGAAACTAAAATAGAAACTAAAATAGAAACTGAAGAAGAAACTAAAGTAAAAAATAAAATAGGACATTAAGTATAAATTTAAATGCAAACTAAAATCGAAACTTAAATAGAAATTAAAGTAGAAACTAAAGTAGAAAATAAAGTGGAAACTAAAGTAGGCAATAAAGTAGAATCTAAAATAAAAGATAATGTAGGAACTAAAGTAAAAAATAAAGTGGGAACTAAAGTAGAAAATAGGGTAAAAAATAAAGTGGGAACTAAAGTAGAAAATAGGGTAAAAAATAAACTAGAAACTAGAATAGAAACTAAAGTAGAAAATAAAATAGAAGCTAAAGTAGAAACCAAATTAAAATCTAAAATGGAAACAAATAGAAAAAGAAGTGAAAGCTAAAAAAGAAACTAAAGTAGAAACCGAAGTAGAAACTAAAATAAAAAATAAAAAAAATAAACTGAAGTAGAAATCAAAGTTGAATTCAAAATAGAAACTTAAAAATAAACTACAATGGAAACTAAAATAGAAAATAAATTAAAAACCATTAAAGAAACTAAAGTAGAAACTAAAATGGAAACAAGGAGAAAATAAATTAGAAACCAAAAAAAGAAACTAAAGTAGAAACCGAAAAAGAAACTAAAGTAGAAACCAAATTAAAATCTAAAATGGAAACAAATAGAAAAAGAATAAGTAAAAGCTAAAAAAGAAACTAAAGTAGAAACCGAAGTAGAAACTAAAATACCTAAGAAAATTTCCTCTTTTTTAAATTTTCCTCAAAATTTGTTTGAATGGAGAATATTTTCGAATTTCAAGTATCGATCAAACTGTCCCATCGAAAGTTACGCGCGGAAAGTTCAACTCGGTAGAAAATAACGAAGCGATAAATGGAATTTTCGAACAGAAGGGGTTCGTTTTACAGTGCACTTGCCCGATATGTTAGGGGGGAGGAAAAAAAAAAACTGAAAGTAAAAAACCTCTACAACCTTTCAAGTGCAAGTTGAGGGAAATCGTTAATGGACTTAGAAACATTACACAGCCCTCTATATATTTCGATGATGACAGTTTCCATTTTAACAGTCAATAGTTCATTTAACTGTCGATTAGAAATTTTCCTGTATAATCATCAGCCATTTATATATTCATCAAGTCTCGATAGACGTAAAGTACAATTTTGTTTTCGTCTTTTACTTTTCACAGAAGCAAGAACTTTGTAAATTAATTGCTTCAGAAATATAATTCACGTCGAGTATAACTAATCAGAGAGGAACGTGGTTGGACGTTGACGGGCGTGTTTGCGCCTGTAACAGGATTGAAATGTAATTTGCCTAGATAGAGTTAGCTTCGTGAATCCATGCCGTGAGCTCATTGATCGTATGTTCAGATTTCCTTGAAGGGTTTAGCTTTTCTTTTAGATCAACTTTCTATTTTAAGGAAATAAACAAAAAAAAAATCCCCTAAGATAACTAATCTTAAAAAAAGTAATAATCTTCAAAAATAGTAAAAAAAATACTTCAAAGACCGTTTCAATCAGAAATAATTTACGTTTATTTTTTTTACCCTCTTCTACTCTATTTATTTAAAAATGCAATAAAAAACCCAATAAACAATTGGGAATTTTTAATTGTTTTTAATTTTTCTCCCGTTTATTTAAATTTCATTTTCATTTGTTAATTTTCACCTCTCTTTTTTCTAACACCTTTTGTTTGTTTTTCATATATTTTTTTTTAACAATTAATCATCTCGAAACCCATGTGTTAATTAAAATTTAAATTAAAACCTCTCGCTGAATTCATGACTTTTATCACACATGTGAATTAATATTTGGTCAGATACAAAACTAAAACTGGGGGGAAAAAATGAAGAAAACGTTTCCTTTAATTTTTTTCTCATAGGAAAAGAATGTTTTAATTTAAATTTTTAATTTGTTTTTTTTTCATATATGTGAAAAAGCATTGAAAAAAAGTGAAGGTGGTTCTTTTTGATTAGAGAAAAAAAATAGTCGACACGTATGCAAAGAAGATTTCTCGAATAATGTTTTAAGTCTCGTGCAAGTGCTTTGCATCCTTTAAACATTTATAATTGAGCGCATCCATCCATCGAGCCTGGCAGCAGCTTCGTAAAGTATACTTAAGGGCATTCAACCTACAATTCGACCCAGTTTCTACTATTTTCGTGAACAAAAAAGAAAAATCTGTTTTTAAACTCGTTGAAAAAGTTTGTCACTCGTTTTTCTCATCATTTAATACTATTACCGCTGTCGAATACGTTTTAAGAGCCGAAATTGAACCAAATAAAACTTTAAAGTTCGAATATTATTACTTCTGTTCATTTCAAATCTACAATAGCGAAAGTTAATAAATTAGTTTCAAAATTGATCTTACATTTCTCATTTAACATCTTTTCCACATAATTATAATAATTTAATAATTAATATTGAAATATCATTTTAAATATTTTCATAAAATCTACTATTTTATATTTATACACTGAAAAAAAAATTTATTTGATTCAAATAATGAATTACTTGACTATTATCAAATAAATATTTATTGGCATCAAATAAATTTTATTTGAGTCAATTAAATGGTATTTGACTCAAATATAGAAATTATTAATTCAATTGTAGTTTATTTGGTTTAAATAAAAATTATTTGGTTCAAGTAAATATTTATTTGATAATAGACAAGTAATCGGTTATTTGAATCAAATAAATATTTTTTTCAGTGTAATACGAAGTTAAATGTTAAATCATATTTTCAAGATTTTATAAATTCCATTAGGAATTAAGAAATTTGTTTCATGAAAAAATGATTCAATACTTGTGAAATTATAGATAGATGATAATGATGAAACGAAACAAAAGAGCCGGATATGAAGGGGACAAATGATTCAGAATGGGAATTCAGAGTAGGATTCAAACTCTATACTGGAAATGGCTTAGCAAAGGGACCTAAAGCGGAATCCGATGTATTATGCGTCGATTAGTATAGGGATAGAGGCAATACCAATTGAAGCCACATTCGTTCGGCTAACCACGAAACACTGTACAACTACACGCATTGCTCACTATCCGAATATCGAGGCGAAATCGAGAACTCTGCACACGCATTTGAAAAGCCACAAAATTTACTTTGCTCACCGTAAGCGTGACTTTCAAGCGCGGTTCAAAGAGCAATGGTAAACATGACTTGATCCCCCCCCCGCTACATAGTCCGCCCCTGTCAATGACACGAGTACCATTTAACCTTGCATCACATGCAAAATACTCTTTATGTGCAACAGAGAAAGAAAGAAAGAAAGAAGAAATATAAATTGCCCAAAAAAAATAACATAAAATAGCCAAAAGAAAAATCTTTTATTACATATCTAAAAGATCAGATAAGAGCAAACTGATATCGTCTTTTAAAAGGAGGATAATCTACTTTTATCATTTTTAGCCTTCGCCTCATGGAGGATCTGTACATACGCTTTACTTTAAATCTCTCTCTTTTCAAAAAATACAGAAGATCGCATTCACTTGATATATTTTATTTATCTATGCTGAACGAAAATCTCGGGGATTTCTTAAGAACCTTCAGCCAACTAGAAACGTCCACATTTTTAAAGTATTAAAAATGTATTTCTTTGTGAAAGGGAGAAACGGGGCGCCTTTGACTATACAAACATATAGGGCTCTGTTGTAAGTTTCCCCCCTTCCTTTCTTTATTATTCTCTAATCGATTTTACTGTAAATATATACACACTTCTAAAGATGAATAAATTAGAAGCAGGTTTTGTATTATTTTTTTTTTCCTTATGCCTCAAGCTTTATCAGTCTTTAAATGATGAATACGGCCTTACTCAGCAGTTTTTTTTTTCCGGTATCAAGTTGAATGCACTTTGAGAAACTAAAATCGCACCTTGTGAACTCTAAAAAAAACTCTCGAGGATTTTTTTTTCTATTATTTATGATTACAATAATAAAAAATCGCATTATTACCTATTATTTTTTATATTTGGTTTAGAAAAAGCCAATTTTGTAAGTTAAAATTTTTACCAATTAGAAATTTTCTTGCTACAACAATTAGTAAAAAATAAAATAACTGAAAAAATTAGTTAATTACTAAAATAATTAGTAGAAAATAATAGTGAAAAATTAGGAAAAAAAAATCAACTAATATTTGACCTATTTTGAAAACATCGAAACTATTGAATTTAATTATTAGATTTATACGCGAAAGAAAATATAAAACATTTACTATTTACAACGTAAAACTGAAACTGTCCGAAACTGTCGCACTTTTTACTATATTTCCAGAGTAAATTTTCCCATTTCGAAAGTAAATTTTTCTCTAATATCAGTTAAATTTATTTCGGACGTAGTAAAATTCACTCCGGAAATGAAATATCAAAAGTTACTTAATATATTTTCAGAGTAAATTTTCCTATTTCGAAAGTAAATTTTTCTCTAATATCAGTAAAATTTATTTCGGACGTAGTAAAATTTACTCCCGAAATGAAATATTAAGTTACTTAATATTTTTTTCCGTGTACTAATTTAAAAAATAAAATTCTTATTTCTTTAGATCAACTATTATGGAATATAATCATTAAACTTTAACAGTCAACAAAATTACCAAAACGAACTTTTTTCTTTTATTAAAAAAAATATTCTTGGAGGGTTCTTGAAAACTTTTTTGAGTGACGAGCTTAAAATATTCTTTCGCAGTAAAGCGTAAAACACATTTTATATAAAAGTTTTCGCAAAATCCCTGAAAGCATCATTTTCATATAGTGACAGGTGGGAAAATATTTTTACCTTGAAAATGATTTTTCTCAACGAGATTATTTCATCTGGGCGGTGAACAAAAGAAACCACAGATCAAGAATGCTGAAATAGCAACCGTGACTGACAAATGGAGGGGTAAACATTAAACACTTATCCCCCCCTTTCTCTCTCTCTCTCTCTCCCTCTCTCTCTCGCTTTGTCATATTATCAAGGAGCGCCAGAGCTAAATCTGACAATCAGCTAAAATTGCGTCGTCAACTACGGCGCGAGAAATGGCACATGCTCTCCACCTCAGTGGTCGATGACACGAAGTCGCGATGATTAGAGTGTCTCTCGGTGTCGTCATTAGCCAGCACAATAAGCCGCTGAACTTTTCCATTATTCGTGACACGTTCGTTCTCTCGTGAAGTTTCATTTTCTCGCTCAACGTATATATATATATTTATACGCGATCCACCGGCACATCTGTATCTACTTTTGCAGAGAGAAAATACGTTCTTCATATTCTTTGTCAACAAAAAAAAAAAAAAAGAAAAAAAAAAGTGGAAGGGGAGGGGAGTTGTTATTCATAGGGAAGGAGAAAGTCCTAAATGCAATAAGGTCTCTCGTTACCACTAGAACAATAAGAATTAATATACAAAAGGAAGAGAGGGTCTCTTGAAAATGCAAACTTGACTAGAGTTGAAGACTGCAAGTAAGCTACTATATGTTGGCTGACGATATCCTGAGAGCAACTACTTAAGAGAATAGATTGAACACCGTGACGCCAAATTGCTTTCAGGCCGAGGATTATTTGCATACCAAACTGCATTTTCATCGACTCTATCTTCCAATTCCCTCTTCCACTCTCAACTCTCCATTCTCTCTCTCTCTCTCACTCTCTCTCGATACTATCGATACGCTTTAAATCTATCCTTCATTTAACCCAGTAAAGGTTCTTATTCCATCCACTTTTTGTCTTTCTTTCATTAGCTCGCATCGCTAAACACGTTTGAAAATAAAAAATGCCAACTATTTTTCTGTCGCTAAAAGAATAATCAATCTTTTACTTTGATACAAAAGTGAAACACGTATTAATTAAAGTTTATTTTAAAAAATTACTGAATTGAAATTTTCAAATAAAAATAAATTCAAGCACTATTTGTGTGAATAAAGAATAAAATAGAATAAATAGAGAAAATAAATTCTTTAAATAAATATAAAAACTTTCTCTATCGGAAGAAAAAATGATAGAAGGTAAATAATAAAATAGTAAAATAAAAAGTAATAAATGAAAATATAGTAAAGATGAGAATAAAAAAAATTTTTTATGAAATAATAAAATAAATGATGAAACAATAAATTATTAAAGAATAATAAAAAAAAATAGTGACAAAATAAAAAAATATATATAGTAAAAGAATAAATTTTGAAAAGGATAAATGGAAATAAAATAAAGAATACAATAATAAAAAAATTTTTTTAAATAATAAAATAAGTGATGAAATAATAAAAAATTAGATAATAATAAAAAAATGAAACGAAATAATAAAATAGTACAGAGAATAATAAAAAAGTAGTGATAAAATAATAAAATAGTAGAGAATAGTAAAAAATAGTGACGAAATAATAAAATAGTAGAGAATAATAAAATAATAGTGATAAAATAATAAAATAGTAGAGAATAGTAAAAAATAGTGACGAAATAATAAAATAGTAGAGAATAGTAAAAAATAGTAACGAAATAATAAAATAGTAGAGAATAATAGAAAAATAGTGATAAAATAATAAAATAGTAAAACAATAAATAGTAAAATAAAGAAAAATAATAAAAAATATCAATAAGTGATAAAATAATGAAAAATTAAAAAATACAACAAATAACAAAATAATAAAACATTTAAGAGGAAAAATATAAAATCCAGAAACTAAACTTTGCTTTCAAATCCTCTGGCAATTGAAGAATATTGTTCAATGAGGGAAGAATTAAAAAGTAATAAAAAAAAACCAGCTGATAAAAAGGCCAAAATCGAATCCATAACATTTATTTGCATAAATAAAAAAATATACTAAATGAAAAACTTTTTTTGTTTGACCGAGATAGAAACTATGAACATTGTACACGTTTCAACTGAACAATCAGACTTTCAGATAAAGTTGTGCGTAGCGATTGAAAACATGCAAAACAAAAGCAAACGATATTTTCCAAAAAAAAATACATTCCTAATCACACATTTTTTTTTTCGTGAATTTGAAATATTTTTCTTAGATCAACTAACAGAGGGAAAAAAATATTCCCTTCTTCATTAAAAAAAAAAAAAGAAATGGAATAATTTTGTCCGCAAAACGAAATAGTAAAAATAAAATTTTAAAAGTTTATAGAAGATTTACTAAGAAAAAAAGAAAAGAAAATCTTGAGTTTCTCAAATCCAGTAAGAATATACTGTTGAGTCTAAGCACATCTTGGGTGGATATTTTCTATGCATGACACTTCGTCAGTAGTGAGTTCTGGCCGTTGGCCAATAGCCTCGAGTATTTTGACGCCTGTGAGAGAGATACAAATATACAAGAATCAAATAGAGTTGAATTCGTTCATCGTACGACTTTCATCACTGGGAGGCATTTTTCAAGCGAAAAATGGTCTCTGCACAAATCGCGAAATATCATCACTTATTTTCACAACCGTGAAA
>JUFY01031093.1:6304-28820 GCA_001855655.1 Leptopilina clavipes | reverse complement strand
TAAATAAATAAATAAATAAATAAATATATAAAGAAATAAATATATATAGAAATAAATAAATAAATAAAATAGAGTACAATGAAATAGAATTAAATAAAAAAGAATAAAATAGGATAAAATAAATATAATGTTAATTATAAAATTGTAAATGAAAATAAATTTTCTGTGACGTTGATCGAGTTCGAAAAAAAAAAAAATTAATAGTGAATTGTATTTATTTTTTATTGAAAAGTTATAAAAGTGCATTGACATCACCAGTATTGGTGTTTTAAAAAGGTATATTCTGATCCATTTATCACATTGGAATTGTTTGCTTCAATCACCTAAATGTCGTTTTTTTGACTATATATAGTATTATGTCAAGGCTGAAATTATAAAAGAATTTGTTAAAGAATTCTCGACTTTTTAACAAACTTAATTACAAATTCCTTGCTTTCTTCTAAATATTCAACAGTTCCTCACTAACTTTAAATACAATTTCTAAATTAATTTAATAAAAGCATCGAATCGATCAACTTCTCTCTCTTTACATATAACATTTATTAAACAACTTTTGTATTATTAATTACCAAATGACAAAATACACTCTAATAAATTCACACAAAATATTATTATTAAAATTAAAAAATTAAAATCAAAAAATTTTCCCAAATATTGCTTTCTTATGCTGGTGATTTAATTTTTATTAATACTCATTTAGAATATGAGATAATTTATCAGAAGATAATTTAAAGATCTTTCAATAAAGAAACTTTGTAATGGATGGTTTCTTCCACGTAGTCTCAGGTGTTGTTTTAAAGTTTGTGTTTTAATTTTTAATTTTAATTTAATTTTTTTTTTAATTTTTGAAAACATTTTTGCAAATCTGGATCATCTAAAATACAAAAATAAAATAAATTCATTTTTTCAAAAAAAAATTGAGGAAAAAGAATTTTTCTTAAGAAATTCAATTGCCAGAAGGTAAAATTTTATACACAGTTTTTTTTTATAGGATTTTTCTTTCTTGCAGATAAAAATATGGTCTCTAACAGTAGAAAAGTTCGACTCACGTCAGCCACATTAGGCTTCAGTAGTATTGAATTGATGATATGGCTTTGGATCAGCTGTAATTTTGTAACTCTGGCTTTTTCGCAAAACAATTTTTACACAAATGGTCGATATGGCAAAAGAGGAGAAAGTGCTGCACGTACGTAATTTTTTTCAAATCGATTGCATTTCTATTTTTTTTTTTATTTCAAAAAGAAAAATTTTTTTTTTTGTAAAAATTTTTCTTTGAAAATAATAAATAAAAAGAAAAAAATAAATATTTTAGAGTGTAAGGAAATTTTTTGGGTTTAATGCAAAAGGAATGTCATTTATTTTTCCCACGCAGAAAAAAAAGATGTCAGCGTGAATATTTCTTTTGACTTTTCCTCGAGTCTTAACAAAAGTGTATAATAAAAAGGGACATACTAATTACATTACTGTATTTCATGACTCTATTATTAAGATAGGTCATTGGTCACTTTGTGTCAAATACCAAAGTGGTTCAAATAGCTACAATTAAATCGTTTCTGGTTGGATGTTACACGATCTTTCGTTGTTTTCATGACGTTCTCAGCTTCCGGAAATTCGAAGCCAGAATGCTTTTTGCATGGCTAATTACATTAAGAAGAGTAATCTTCAGTTATATATTAGCTGATTATGTAATTAAGTTGTTTAGCATTCATTGACGTGTGTATGTGCTCGACGTCATTCAATGTGTTTTTATTTTTATTTTAAATACAATCGTTTAGATTTCCCTTTTTTAAAGGAAGGATTTACAATTAATTGTGTAATGATTGATTACTATTAATAGTAATTAATTATTACATCTGGTTACCATAGCGCTCTTCCTGATTAGGGATGACATAAAAGTTATCTTTATGCACTCTTCAGCACTATACATTTGAACAGCGCGACTGTCACTCGCAAGGGCAACTTCCAACTGACGTATCTACTATAAATGGACACTAAACTTCTTCATATTTTACTATAGTGTGCAGAAATGTGTCCTCTAGTGGATTCAATAGTTAAAACATTTAAATTAAAAATTTGTTTTTTTGGGTTTTGGCCAGCTTTTTCGCAATCTGGCCCACTGTGCATTGACTGGATCTTACCCATGCTTCCTACCACTTTGGTGACTTCTGACAGAAGCTCCTCTACCTGGGTAAGACAATCCAAATCGTGGATTTCAACTTTTACCTTTTTAAACATTGACTGGATCTTACCCATGCTTCCTACCACTTTGGTGACTTCTGGCAGAACCTCCTCTAACTGGGTAAGACAATCCAAGTCGCAGATCTCAAGTCTTACTTTTTTATTCACCGACTGTACCTTACCCATGCTTCCTACCGCTTTGGTGACTAACAGCACTAATACTGCTGCCACTGACACTCCGAAGACTGAATGTGCTTCCTCTTCTGCAATTCCCTGAGGTCTAACCTTTCCACCTTGACCCCTGGAACTGCAAGAAATTGCGCTCCCCCAAAATCCGTGCACACTTGAGCACCAGTCCTAGAACTGATGATTTCAATTCCCCGTTCCCGACCTCCTCACATGGAGCAGTCAATCTGAATTCTTTGATTCCATACTTCTGATTGGATGTCCGTTAATGAACAACCCCGCCAAGTTATACACCTTGCCATGGTAAGATGATTGATTGATTAATGATTCCAGACATCGAACATCAATCAGCGAAGTAAATTACCTAAAAATGAACACCAATAATTTCAGTTAACCAAGAACATAATAAAAATTAATCCCAAATAACAACTATAAAATAAAATAGCAATAATGATTTATTTAATTGAATAATTTAGCTGTAGGTGAAGTATTCCTGGCCGGGAGTAGATATGGAAGAAGTGGAATCATGAGCATGAAAAATTCACGAACTGGACCGAAAGTTTCGGACATGGCACCCAGGGTCGATCGTTTCTATACTGGAAGTCGTTATGGAAAAAGGGCTCATACGGAATTGTATAATTCAGCATCCTTAAAGGATTTTGAAGAAGCACTCAATTATTTAGATCGAGTGCAGCATATTAAACGAGAGGATAGAATACAATACGACAGAAATAAGGAAAACAATGAAGACGTGGACAAACAAGAAGACGAGCAGAATCCTCTAGTTCTTTGCGAAATGTTCAGTAAGGGTGATAGACTCATCTAATTTTTTTCTTTTTGAAAAAAAAATCTTTTGTTTGTAGAAAATTTTCTTTCTACTGATTATTTCTTTTAGAGTTTATTTCTTTTGATATTATTAAATGTAAATGGAACATTATTAGTAGAATTAAATTCGGTAACGTTCACAAATGACTTTGTAGACTTCGGGGTCGAACCCCTGTTTAAAAATATCTAGCTCTCCTAATATATATTCCATTTGGTTCTGGCCTCTCTAGTCCCTATCCAGTTCTTTCTCTGAACATATTTTGAGCTCATCACCACTCATCAGAAAGATCCTTCCCAGTACAGTAGCCGATCCACTAATCTGCAAACTTCTCTTGGCGAATTTCCTTTGCTACCGTAAAGGATCTATGTGGATCTAAAGACCGTTTTTCCAATTCTCTCCAGGTCTGTCATTACCTCTGTTAGGTCTCCATTAGATCCAAAAGAGGAACTGCATTGATGCCTTTCGTAAGGATGAATGATTCGCCAACTCCTGGCGATCTAGTGGCGTTAAGGTCTTTTCGGTTTTCTCCTCCATTCAGATCACAACAATTCGAAAACTATCAGGATTATTTCTAGGAATTTGCAGTTATTTTCGTTTTTCACAGAATCGCTAATGCTGCAAAACGAATTGAAGAGCCGGATCAAAGTACCAACGCTTGTCTTACTTGCAAGATCCTTGTGCATCTGGAGACTTCATCAAACAAGGGACTTACAATTAGGAGAGGAGCAAAGCGTCGGTTCTTCGATCCGGACACTCAATTAGTTCCTGATTGTCTCATTATTTCCGTTTGTAATAATTATTTCGCAAAGAAGAAAATTTATCCACAATTGCACATACAGGCACTGGTGATATCTAAATTTAAAAAATTCTTCTTGGATTCAGTTTTCCAGATCCAGTAGTCCACTAATCTGCTAACTTATTTTGGCGGGTTTTCTTTGCTATCGGAAAATAAATATGAGTATAGTGATCATCCAATTATTTTCAGGTCTCTTAGGTCTCCATTAGATCCAGTGGAGGAATTACATTCATGCCTCTCGTAATAAGGTGATGTTTCATTCCAGTCAGTTGTCTCCTTCAATCAGATCACAACACTTGGAGTAGTATCAGTATTTCCGATTTGCCTTTTACTTGAAAGTTTTCAATATGAAAAAATATTCCAATTATTTCTAAGAAATAATTCGCAATATTTCTTTCCACAAAGAATTGCTTATGATGCAAAACAAATTTGTGATTGTCTTATTAATTTCCGTTTGTAGACGCAGTAGATAATAAGATCCCTCGGAATAACTTGTAACGCGATAGGTAGGAAGACAAATGTAAATCAATATAAAACTTTATAATTTCTCTTTTCAAGTACTTCAGAATCATCTAATAAGAAATTATCCATCTTTCTAGTCATCTGCGAAGACCTTGAGCTAGTTTCCACCGTAGCGTTATTTGTGAACGTTATTCGCAACTGAAACATTTGCAAAGTTAAAAGTAAGATTTTTTCCTAATTATACATTAATTAGATAAATTTATTTTTTTCAGATACAAGTCGCTGCTAATAAAAAAGACATTTCCATTGGCTTTGCAAAAGGAGTATTGTCGTTTTCACGATTCTCCGTTTAAAATCAAGAACATCTTTAGCATCAAACAGTAGAACATTAAAAAATCATTCCCTTCAAAAAAAAAAAATACAACTTCTTATTCAAAAAAATTATTTCCAAATTTGAAAATATACTCTCATTTCACTATATGAAATATTTTCCAATTTTTTCGAATCATATATTGTTAGTAAATAAATCATCGAGAAATTTAGTGGAAAAATTGTTTTCTTTTTCGCAATTGAAACTACTTACAGGAAGAGATATATATCTTTGTCATTTTCAATTATAATTAATTAAAAAATAGAAATTAGAAATTTATTATAAATTACATAAAAAAAATGAATCATAAAAAAATATATATAGTAGTGTTCAAAGGAACAAAAGGAAATTGAATTGAACATTAATTATAGTGCAATTACAAAATGTTATAATTTCTACTATATATATATTAGAGAGAGTTTATTGGCCTGTTTATATAATAAAAATGACAATTTATAGAGAGAGAGAAATATATATATTAATTAATTTATAGATGTGGAAAATGAAATTAAAAAAAAATTTCATCAATAAGAATAAATTTTTTTTCTGTGAGATTGATTTTTACTTTATTAATAAAAAGACAAAAATTCGACTTTGTTTTTCAAGAAACAAAAAATCGCATATAAATACTAAAAATAACAAATTCTTTCTAACCAAAAAGGACTGTATATATTTCTAATAATAATACCTAATATCTGAAATTTTCAATGTCCATATTGTTAAAATAAAATAAAATTTAATTTTAATGAAGAAAAAATATCTCTACTCTGAAAAAATCATTTTTAAAAATTTTTTATATTGATTTTTTATTATTTATGAAAATGGATAATTACAAAATATGCAGAAATCAAGAGATTAATTTCACACAATTAAAAAGATTTTTTTTTTTAATAATAAAGAACCAATTTTTTATTAGGTGGGAAAAATTAATATAAAAATAATAATCGTATTCAAATATTTGCAGAAATAAAACCTAATGAATTAAATATTGAAAATGATCGCAATTAAAATATACCAAGAATTGGAAAAATAATTTTTCTTCATCATTTTTAAACGGTAATGAATTGCATTTAATATATGTATAATTTCTTTTTTCCCATATACATTAGATTCCTAGAGAGTAACTAAAGGCTTCCTCGCAGAAATTCATGGGCCGTGAAATTATTTCCAGTTAACGTTCACCGCTTGACTTTTGCAATTTTATAATGCCTTTCGAGAAAAAAAAAATACAAGTTGAATTAATTTCACAATTTTAATAGCTTTTCCATCGTGTTCGACAATCATATGCAAACAATAACATTTTTTTTTTCGTATTTTTTCACTACAATTTAAAATAAACAATTCATTTGCTTATAAACAAATTTTATGTTCAATAATTTTTTTAAATAAGTGGAAAAAAAATAGTTTTTTGCCAAAAAACAATTAAAATTTTCAATGTTTTTTATTTTTAAATTAATTTAAATAATAATTTAAATAATAATTTAAATAATAATTAAAATAATAATTAAAATAATAATTAAAATAATAATCTATAATAATGGTGTATAATAAATATGTTGAAATTTGTTGTAAAAATAAAATATCGACTCTCGAAGCACGTTTAACAGCTTACGTTATTACTGTTTGCAGCATAAATAATTGCTAAGTGTAGTTCTACCGGTGTGAATAGAAATATATCAATTAGAAACTTTGTCACGTAGATCATTCACTTTCGCTAATGAAAATGAGACGAGCAAAGTCAACTAATGGCATCAACAAAATCGAATTTACCATGACGTAATATCTTCCGGTAAATACATCATTTTTTTTTTCGAAATTTTACTTTTAAAAAACTTCTATTCTATAAAAGAATTCTTTAATTTTCCCAAAAAAAAAAAAAAAATGACTAATTTCGATAAAAATCTTTAATGAATGTAATAAAAAAAATGATCATTCGAATTATTTTATTTAGGAAAGCGAAACTGATTAAGTGATTAGAAAGGAATTTTTCATTTTGAAATCTGAAAATATTGACTGTAATCGCGATTACTGAATTTTATTTTTAATTTTATTCCATTTTGGAGTGAATAATAAAACGAAATTGTAAATAAAATTATAAATATCAAAGAAAATGTTTAAATTAACAAGAAATGAAAATTGAAATGGAAGCGAATTTAAAATATGGGCCAATTTTGAGGATCTATGGAAACTTTTGTTTTTGTTTTTTTGCGCATCAGTTTGATATATAAATGAAAAGTAAAAGAGTCATGGCTTTAAGTACTATTTGGGACCTACTTTTAAATGTGCTGGAGAAAGTAAGAGGAGGAGAAGTGACGGCAGTCGCGTGTTTGAGAAAGTAAAGTCTCGTTCACACGTTCGGCAGAACGAGAGGAACGCAATTGCGACGAGTGACGATAAGAAATAATGTGATCCAAGGCGTTGAGGAATTTTTTTTTTCGATTAAAAAATAAAAACACAATCATAATGGAATTTTATACTCCAAACAAAAGGAATGGGTTAATTTTTATGTATAATTTAAATAGTTATTTGTGTGAAGAATTTTTAATTGTATTTATTTTTAACTCCTATTGGAGTTAATGATAGAGGAGTATTTTTCACTCCATTTTGTTCCAAATTCAAAAAGGATTCGAAATTTTTGTAGAATACGATTTCGTATTGAATACTAATCACCTTTTTGAGCATTTACACCCGTGGGAGTGAAATTTAACTCCTGAATCAAATAATAACAATTTTGCCTCTTCAGTGTCGAATCAAATCGGTCTTTTCACTTGTCTTCATGTAAAAACCAACTCTACACTTTAACTCCACAGGGTGTTTAATTTACTCCTCTGCGAATTTAACTCCCGAAGTGTACATTTTTTTTCTCCTCTCTTTAATTATTTTCCACTGTTAAAATTTTATTTACCAACTTATTTACAAAGAAAAATAAAAAATAGACCAATAGAAAAAAATTAACTCCTTTTTTAGAATATAAAGAGAAGAGAAAGACTTTCATTTTTGAAATTTCGTTGGATCTAGATCTTATTCCACAGTAGTCGAAGAAAGGTATAATATAGTTATATGAAGAGCGAATACTAAGTAGATAAATCACTCCTGTAAGTAGGACGTAACATGCCTAAAAGTGTGCGAAAATAACAAAATGTGAAATTCGCATTTTTAGGCAAAAAAGGAAAAAAATGTTAAATATTGTCAATGGATGAAAAAATTCATCAAAAATTTAGATAAAGGTACAACCGAGTGTAAAATTGCTTTTACGGTTGTTAAGGAGCAATTTGTATGCATAATATTGTCATTTTAGTTTCCCTCTTTTTTTAGATGATGTCACTTTTGATAAATATATAACCATAAACGGAAAATTTTTCCAGAATTTTCCTAAAAGTCTCCAGAGATGATTTTATCAACAATAAATATTTAATATATTATTATATTAAATTGAATATATTTTACTATATAATAAAATATTAAATATTATATCGTACACATTTTGTCCTGCCAGGAAAGTATATTTTATTTTTTATTTTTGTATTATATGCTCAATGCACTGCTGAGCATAGTATAATTTATAATACACAAGTTAATCAACGAGCACACACGTCTTTGGACAATGAACTTTCCGCTAAATGGTTAAACTATACTGCGAGTTAGTATTTTGTACGCAATTCTTAATTGTCCGCTATAATCTAAGATTTCTAAGCAAAAATGAAAGTGTTTGGCATTTTTTTTTATGCTCGTCAAAGTCAACTTTAAATTTCTCCACTCAACCGGGAAAATTATATGCAGTTACATTAAATTTTTAAATTTGTCGATTTATGCAATTAGTTTCACATAAATACAATCATATTTGTCAGGCCAAAACAAATTATACATTCATTTATATAGAGAAAACAAACTCAAACTCATAAATTCATTAATTTTGACTTTTAAGTCAAAATTTCACTTAGAAACAATAGTAAAACTCATAAACGTATCAACTATGACTCATAAAAATTATTTTCCAAAAAAAGAACCCTATGGATTCGTTATCTTTGACTCTTGAATCGATTTTTACCTAGGAACAATAGTAAAACTCATAAACGTTTCAACTATGACTCATAAACGAAATTACTTTCAAAAACAACAAAGGAACCTCATAGATTCAGTAATTTTTACTCTTAAATCAAATTTCACCTAGGAACAATAAAAAACTCATAAACGTATCAACAAAGGAACCTCATAGATTCAGTAATTTTTACTCTTAAATCAAATTTCACCTAGGAACAATAAAAAACTCATAAACGTATCAACTATGACTCATAAATTAAATTACTTTCGGAAACAACAAAGGAACCTCACAGATTCGTTAGCTTTGACTCTTAAATCAAATATTATCTAGGAACAGTAAAAACTCATAAACGTATCAACGATGACTCATAAAAATTACTTTCCGAAAAAGAACCTCATGGATTCGTTATCTTTGACTCTTAAATCAATTTTAAATTAGAAACAATAGTAAAACTCATAAACGTTTCAACTATGACTCATAAAAATTACTTTCCGAAAAAGAACCTCATGGATTCGTTATCTTTGACTCTTAAATCAATTTTCACTTAGAAACAATAGTAAAACTCATAAACGTTTCAACTATGACTCATAAACCAAATTACTTTCAAAAACAACAGAGGAGCCTCCTAGATTCGTTAGCTTTGATTCTTAAATCAAATATTATCTAGGAACAGTAAAAAACTCATAAACGTATCAACGATGACTCATAAAAATTACTTTCAGAAACAACAAAAAAACCTCCTAGATTAATTACATGTGACTCATGGAACAAATTATTTTTAGAAACAGCAATGGTACCTCATAAATTAATTACATGTGACTGTTAAATGAAATTACATTGACAAACAACAAAGTAACCACTGAAAAGCACTCAGTAATCAAATTACAGTCGGAGAGAGATTAAACTAATAATAGAGCATCGTGATAATTTTTAAATTCTACTGGAATTGTATAGAAGTAATTAGAAAGATGTGAAGTTTATTTTTAACTATTGTATGTATAGAGGTAAGAAGAAAATGAAAATTTGTTACAGGGTGGAAAATACGTAATAGGTTGGAAGAAAAAAAATCTTAATCAAGAAAATGAGCAAACATACTGTATATGTTTATACATTATACATTATATCTTGTGTGGAATAATGTGTGAAATCATCAAAGCGCATCTCGTCTTTATATATATATATATATTCATTTACCACCCATATCTCAAAGGCCCAAGAGACTGACAGTGAGAAGCATTGCACTTTCAAGTCCAAGGAGAAAGTTATATGGACGAGCAACTGATTGCTATAGAGTCTTGACTACTAGATACTATAGGAGCATCGATGATCGTAATCCTGATCTGTAGCTCTTTGCTTTAACCTAGATTTTTTTTTTATTTTTGCATTCAGTTGCATGCGCATGCCATTCTTTTTCAAGCGTTCAATTCAATAATTAAATTGCCGAATTTCACGAATTACTCATACCTTTCCCTTATATAGGTATATATATATATTCGTCATAACTTTGATGAAATTGTATCTCAAGAAATATTTTGAAGACTATTTTTCTTTACGAACCTTCTATGATTGTATTTTCAAAATATTTTGACATTTTGAAAATTTTTAATTTTTTAATACGTAAGATTTTTATGATTTTTGAATTTAATTTTTAATTTAGGTACAATAATATTGCACTCATTTTATAGACACTTTGAAAGCGCATCGATTGACGTATTTTTGAACCTTTTAGGACCGATTTCAAAAAAAGAAATTAACTTTTTAAAAAATCAAAATTTTGCTGAATGGAAGATTTTTAAGATTTTTGTTTTTAATTTTAATTTACGTTCAAATATATTGTTTTAGTGTTATAGAAGATTTGAATACGCATCGATTGACCTATTTTTTGACCTATTATGACCTAATTTAAAGAAGATGATAAATATTTGAAGATTTGAAGATTTTGAAAAACATATGTATTTTAAGTATTGTGGTTTAAATTTTTTTCTTTTTTCTAATTCATCAGGATAAAATTAAAGAAGCTTTGAAAATGCACCATTTGACCTATTTTTGTACCTTCTAGTACCGATTAAAATAAAATATTAACATTTTAAAAAATCCTTATTTTGTTGTATGTAAGATTTTTGGTAATAATTTTAAGGTAAGTTCAAATAAATTGCATTTATATTTTACACGATTAAAAAACGTATCGATTGACCTATTTTTTGACCTTTTACTACAAAATATTACAAAGTTATCAACGTTTCAAAAATTTGAAATTTTAACCAACATGTATTTATTGTCAATTTTGGTTTAGAATTTTTATTTAATCTCTGATGTAATTCAAGAAAGTTGCTGAGGCTCTAAAAAGGAATCTATTGACCTATTTTGGAACTTTTTAGGTCCGAATTTGACCAATTCATTGTCGTTTCTAAAAAACAAAAAAAATTTTTGAAGTCGATTTTTCAAATTTTTTCTCAACATCTTTATATTACGTTAAAAGTAATAGAAGCAGCTTATAGAGCACTTAAAAACGTAACGATTGACCTATTTTTTACTACTTTTGACCACAATTCAAGAACAATATTGATATTTAAAAAATTCAGAAATATTCAAAAAAGTCAGTATTTTAAGATTTTTGTTTTTAATTTTCCTGTTTGTTCTAATTTATCAATACTAAGTTAAAGACGCATTAAAAACACACAAGTTGACCTATTTTTGACTACTTTTGACCACAATTCAAGAAGAATATTGATATTTAAAAAATTTAGAAATATTCAAAAAAGTCAGTATTTTAAGATTTTCGTTTTTAATTTTTCTGTTTGTTCTAATTTATCAATACTAAATAAAAGACGCATTGAAAACACACAAGTTGACCTATTTTTTGACCTTTTAGTACCTAATTTGTGGTAAATATTGGACTTTTAAAAAAATTAAAGTTTAGAAAAACGTAAGTATTTAGAATTTTTTTGGTATTTACTATATTTTATGTTCTCATATATCGGTATCGATTTGAAGTATCTTTAAAAACGAATCATTCGACCTATTTTCGAACCTTCCAGGACCGATTTTTAAGAAACTGTTGACCTTTTAAAAAATCGAAATTTTTTTAAACTTTAGATTTTTTAGTTTTTTGGTTTTAAATTCTAATTTGGGTTAAAATATTTTGGATGTATTTATAGATTTTTTAAATACGCATCAATTGACCTATTTTTGACCTAATTTTGACAAGATTTTGCACTTCTAAGAATTTAAAAATATCGAAGAACGTTAGTAGTTTAGGAGTTTTGGTTCTAATTTTTCTTTATTTTCTAAAATTGTGAGAATTGAGTTAAAGACGCTTTGAAAACATAATTTGACCTATTTGCGAACCATTTTCAATCAACCGGTGAGAAGTTGGAAAAATTGAAAATGTTTGAAAATCTCTATTATGAAGATAAAACATTTTCGGGAATTTTTAATGTGACATCATAATGCGTCACGTTCTTTCAAAGTATATTTTAAATTTAAAAGAAAAGAATTTTCAAGAAGGTTTTATTATTATTGTTTCAAGGCTGTTACTTTATCAATAAGATACTGGAAAAAAGACTATTTCTTATTACGTACAATAAAATTTAAAAAAAAAACCGTAGGACAAATAAAAACCAAGTAGCCTTACCCTACTAATGATTCATTTTCTTATTTTGAATCTTTTTAAAAATCACCTCTTTCACTTTCATTCTCGCTTATCGCTCGAGGTGATAATTTGCACATAAATCTACGAGAATTTTTTTTCAGGTTTCTCGAGATGAGTACAGTGCTTTCTCAAAAAAAAAGAAAAAAAAATTAAACTTACGCAATAAAAAATAAAACATCCAATTTCTAAACACATAAGAGATATAATTTAGCCTTTCAGCTCATTTTCCATCATCAATTTTAAAAAAGAAAATAAAAAATCCAATTTTCACTGTAAAATCATCTATATAACTTTAACTGCACGATGAAAGTCACAGTGTATTTCCGCGTGCATCTACATTCGTGAGATAAAAAGGAAGATACAGTTATAATATTGAGAAAATGTACAAGAGTTATTTTAAGACAAAATAAAAGCAAAATTACGAGTGAGAGAAAGAGAATTATTTGTCGATGAGTGGCGGAAAAAAAAACGGTATCGATTACGCTTTACTCGCATTTTTCTTTTCTTTTTCTTGCTAATTTATTACAACCTTCGTAGTATATACAATAAAAATTTTACCTGTATAAATATCTCTGTGTGTAAAATTTATTCGTGAGGGCACTTTCGCTCTGGTGTCCCAAATAACGTCACCTTAGAATTCCACTCGGTTTTTGGAGAAACTTTTACTTTCTTCCAAACTAAAAATTACGTAAACTGTTTTTGAATTGAATTTAGAATTTTAGAAAATTGCTTCTCGATAAACTTGTTTCAAGAAATGCTATTCATGTTAAAGTTTTAAACAATGAAATATCGAAACAATTTTTTCTCCTTTCTATCAAAAAAAAGAAAAATTTTTTTCCCGATAAAAAAATAGAGTTGAAAATCCCTCGATAGATAATAATAATTTAACTTGTGGGAGAGAATTGAGAAAGAAGTTGAGAAAGGAAAACAATAAATTATCGATAATAAAATGAAAAAATAAAATTTATAATAATCTCTCTTTGCGCAGCGTTATCTTGTTCTATATCACCTGATTGACCTTTTGATCTTAAATATTATAATACGAATTCAAGGTTTATATGAACAAGAGAGATAATGATTTTTTCTTCTCCTTTTTTTGTCCCAAAAGGCAATGAAGAAATTTACACATAAGGTTATTGGTAGGGGTCAACGTTTGTCTATAAAAAATATCAATAGACAAGAAATAGGAGTGTTCCGATCATCTGATCAAAAGATTTCTCGTCAGCAATCCAGGAGGAAGCTGACAAACTGGCTTTCGCTATCACTATGTCGTTTCTCTGGTTAGTTCACTTCGCATATAAAATGTTTTTTTTCCCCTCTTTTTTTTTCATAACCATAACTCCCACAAAGAATTTTTCAATTTTTCAATTTTTGAAATGTTTTATTTTCCATAACTGATATGTAACTATATCATTTATGCGCGTCTCAATTTTTAAAGGTATATTTTGTTACCAATTAAATGAATTCTTGGCAATTAAGTTGATTTTAATGATGATCGAGTAATGAGAAAGAATGTGAATAACGTTTGAAAAACGAGAAATAAACTCAAGTTCTTGTTCGAACATGATAAAAATAAAAAGCGAAAAGCGAAAGTTGTTAATAAAACTTTTGCTCTTGAAATCAAAGGTGAAACGGGGAATAAATATTTTTTACAAAAAAAAAAAAATTTTTTTTCCTTTTCATATTTTGAATACGATATCGAATAATCAACGGACCACAAATGTGGTTAATTGGAAAGTCCTCAACTCGAGGCACATTCGTTATTCAAATAATTTTTTATTTTATGGTTTTCTTATACTCACAGAATAATAATTGAATAAAAAAATTTTTGTATATTTTTTAAAAATTGTAATTTAAATCAAAATGTTCAAAAAATTTTTAATTTTTAATTTGAGAATTTAAAAAATGATTTTTTAATTATGCAGAATAAATTTATTTCTGTCATTTAAAGAATATGACAAGTATGGAGAAAAAAAATAGTTGTCGAACATTAAAAATCCGTTAGATTCAAATTTAAATTTACAAAAAAAAAAAAAAGAAAATAATAATTATACAATCGTAACGGATTTCCGGATTAAATTTGAGAAGAAAAAATTATATATCTGCTCTTCCTTGGAACACTAAAACACTTAAATCTACTTGTACGGGTTTTATGACAATAGGACCAAGAAAGTCGAGATGCCGTGAAATATTATTTAAACACCGGAGAAAGTTTTAATGGCACACTTGGGAAACGGACCAACCGCCCGAAATAGTTTGGTAAATTCGCATTAATTCATCACCTTCACATTGGTTTATGATTATTATTATTATGATTTTTTTTTTGCTTTCCTCTTTTCGGATCAAAAAAAAAAAAAAACCAAGAGTTCCTTGACAAAGATTTTTAGAAGCGTTCTTTAAAAAGAAGAATTTTCTTGGAAAGAAAATTACTTTCAAAGGGGAAGAATCTTTGGCTTCAAAGTAAGGAATATGTTTTATTAAGAATAAATATGTTTTATTGAGAAAAAAAAATCAATCAGGGGAAATTTTTTTTACTGTGATATCACAATTATTTTTTCGAAAGAATTATTACAAACGGAAATCAATAAGACAATATGTTTTTTTTCCAATTGTGAAAAATTGGAAATTTAATTCCATAGTGGAATAAATTTTAGTTTGATTTAATTTAGAATTTATGAGTAAACAATAAAAAAAAGAGATACGTATCTGTTTTTTTTCTGAGTTTTAACACACTTATTTTCAGATCGTTTTCTCTAATTTCATATATAGTGATTTTACTTCTTCATGAAAACAATAGGTTTAGAATTGTTTGTGCATGGCGATGTTAACTGATTATGAGTTCTACACTTATTTGAAGAAGGTGACAAGCCATGTGAAATTGCCCGCAGAACCGGGACGTGTAAATATAATATTTTCAAATTAGTATTTTTACAAAAAGAAAAAAAATTTGCCAGGGAACTATTCAGAAAAAAAGGGAAATTGAATCATTACTGTAAAACAACGATGCGCGAAAAATATATTTTGTAAATTATTTTATCTTACATATATTGTTTATTTAAATTACATATTATTTTGTATTTTATTTATTTATTTTCAATTTTGATTTATGTTTATAAATTTATTTTTTATTCTATATAAGCAGCAACCAATTTTCAATTAAGGTGGAAAAGTCTCTTCGAAATCGTGTCGACACCCACATTACTGAGATCTTTATCAAAAACCAGTGGCACTTTCCTCTTGAAGTCTTGACAGGTCTTGCATTAAAACTTCTCTCAGGAGGACTCCGATATCCTCAGGCATTTTCTACAGCATAACAAAATCATAAATCATTTTTTTTTTCCAAACTGCTTTAAATACTATGAATATTAATTGTTTGTCCGAAATTTTATTATTGGATTATAATTTAAAACTTCAGTGTCACTTTTGTGACTTATAAATCACTTATAAAATGATATATATGTCAATTTTCTATAAGTCGTATCAAAGAGAGAATTCAAATGAAGAGGAGGGAAAAAAAAGAGAAAAAGAAAAAAAAGGAAAAAAAAAATTTTACAGCATCTGGGAAACTGAATACAAGAAGAATTTTTTTAATTTAGATATCACCAGTGCCTGTATGTGCAATTTTGGATTTTTGTTTTTTGCGAAATAATTATTACAAACGGAAATAATGAGACAATCAGGAACTAATTGAGTGTCCGGATCGAAGAACCGACGCTTTGCTCCTCTCCTAATTGTAAGTCCCTTGTTTGATGAAGTCTCCAGATGCACAAGGATCTGGCAAGTAAGACAAACGTTGGTACTTTGATCCAGCTCTTCAATTCGTTTTGCAGCATTAGCGATTCTGTGAAAAACGAAAATAACTGCAAATTCCTAGAAATAATCCTGATAGTTTTCGAATTGTTGTGATCTGAATGGAGGAAAAAACCGAAAAGACGCCACTTGATCGCTAGGAGTTGGCGAATCATTCATCCTTACGAAAGCATTAATGCAGTTCCTCTTTTGGGTCTAATGGAGACCTAACAGAGATTATGCAAAAGGACAAAAATTGGGTCTCGAGGGTTTAAACTGAAAAAAATTCCATCAGTCTTTCTTGCATGAGAACTTGCACTAATTTAATAAAATTAATTGACATTTAACGTGAAATTCAATGAGCTTTCTATAAATATCTTCCTCGCTAAATAAAGATCATTGGTATTCGAAATATTGATTCAAAAACTCGTTTATAAACAAGTGAAAATTTATTTTTGGCAAATATCCTGTTTTTGCAAATGACATATTGGTTTGTACATGCTTACAGTTCCGGTGAAGTCAGAAATGACCTCAGCACCTTGACGTCTGTGGAAAAATAATGATTATGGGAGGATTAAAGCATGAATATTGGTTTGATCGTCAGTCGTGTGGAGGGAAAAGTTGAAGCTGAAAGACGACTGTACGACTGGATATCGGATAGGGAAGAGGCATCAGTGGAGTTGGAGGAGGAGGAGAACCACGAGAGAGTTTTACGTACCGAAATGAAACTACAAGCCGGAGAAAGTGAGAGCCGACGTAGCATACAGTAGGTACCAGAAGGCAGCCGGTTGGACTCCTTCAGGCCAGAGGATAGATATGGTGTGTAGAGGACATCATCGACTCCTGTAGACCATTTTCAATTTACTCGGGGGTTCCTTTTCTATTTTGGTTTCTTCATTTTTCTGTCTACGGGAGGCAATCATTTTCCTCTTCAAAAATCAACAAAAAAATTATCATCATTATCACATTGGAAAATCCCACAAATTCACCATCAATTCAAGACAATTTGAAACAATCAACTGGAGAAAATAAGTTTGCCATTGAAGAAGAAGGAAAATGTTTGGAAAATCATCATTAGTGAAGAGAAAATAAAACGCAACTAAAACACTCGAGAGAAACTAATTTTCTTCAAACTTAGGACCAGTGAAGTCAAGGTCATATGTTTCAATCACAATTATAA
Source organism: Leptopilina clavipes (assembly GCA_001855655.1). Lineage (NCBI taxonomy): Eukaryota > Metazoa > Arthropoda > Insecta > Hymenoptera > Figitidae > Leptopilina > Leptopilina clavipes. The sequence goes on along the minus strand of JUFY01031093.1, from coordinate 11,339 downwards.
TCATTGTGAGTGGCTGCAAAAATGGTTCAACAGTGATTGATGAAAAATTCAAAAATCAATTGACAAACTGTGGATTATAATGGATGAAAATTGAAGATTTGGCGGAAAAAAAAATTTTAAAGCGGATAGTTTTGGGTGTTTTGTGGCGAAATGTAAACGGTAGTGACGGTGATTGACAAAAAATTTTTTTTGGAATAACAAGGAGAAAAGAAAGGAAAGGTTTCATTGTGAATTTACAAAGTTTTTGATCGTTTTTAAGTGTACACCTTGTGTTATGGTGTCGATAGGTTTCCTCGAAGCGGGACGAAGAAGATCGAAATCAGAGGAGAAATTTAAAAAGGAGAAGCTTACTGTGTTTGATAATTTCTACTTGTGCTGATCTTTAAGTTTACCAGTTTGTCATTCAGGATTAGTTGGAGTTTAATCACGAGTCGGTGAGTGGTAATGAGCAATTATAAATAGTTGAGCATTGTTTATATTATAAATTGAGTAGAAAATAAGAAATTTCACTTTTGATGATGATGCTGCGGTTTTAGTATAATGATTATACTCTTCAAACATTTCTGATTGATAGGATGAAAAACTATTGAAAGTTGTAATCTTTTTGCATTTATTTTAACTCCTATTAATCACTAGAATTTTGACAGACAATAATAGAGTTTATTTAATAATTATTAACTAAAATTTGTCAAAAGCAAAACATGTTTCTAAAAAAAATAATTTTCAACCTTTCATATCTCCGTAATTTTTTATACAAAAAAGTTCGCAAATAGAACAAAAAATCCGTTTTTTAGGCATCTAAAGATTTTTCAAGATGATATTAGAAGTTAAATCAAAATTAAAAAATAAAATTGCCAAATTAGAGACGTTGCTAAAAATTCCAAATTTTGAAACATAAATATCTCGGTAATATTTGACAGTAAAAGGTTCAAAAATAGATCAATTGACGCATTATTAAATGCTCTGAAACTTTCTCAAGTGATATCAGAAATTAAATCAAAATTTTTTGAAAAAATCGTCAAAAAAGACACGATAGTAAAAGTTTCAAATTTTTAAAATGTGAATAATTTTATCAGATTTGATCATAGAGAGTTCAAAAATAGGTCAATCGATGCATTTTCTAATGCCCTATAAACTAATTTTGATAATTTAGTTGCAACATAAAGATTCTAAACAAAAATTTCAAAAAATCACGTTTTTAAAAATTTTTGTTTTTTTGAGAAGGTCAATTAGTCGGTTATATTAAATCCAAAAAAATTTAAAAATAGGTCAAAAGATGCGTTTTTAAACGCTCTAAAACTTTGTTTCAGTACATATTAGAAATTAAACCAAAATTTTTAAATAAAATTCCTATCAAAAGACAGTTTACTGAAAGTTTCAATTTTTTTAAATGTTGATAATTTTGTTAGATTTGACACTAAAAGGTTCAAAATTAGATCAATCGATGCGTTTTTAAGTGCTCTATAAGGTGCTCTTAATAATTTAAAAGAAAATAAAATAACTCAAAAGAAAATTTAAAAAAACGACGTTTTTCAAAATTTTTGTTTTCTTTAAACAGTCAATAAATCGGTCAAATTAGGACCTAAGAAGTTCAAAAATAGGTCAAAAGATGCGTTTTTAAACGCTCTAAAACTTTGTTTCAGTACATATTAGAAATTAAACCAAAATTAAAAAAAAAAATTCCCATCAAAAGACAGTTTACTGAAAGTTTCAATTTTTTTAAATGTTGATAATTTTGTTAGATTTGACACTAAAAGGTTCAAAATTAGATCAATCGATGCGTTTTTAAGTGCTCTATAAGGTGCTTTTAATAATTTAAAAGAAAATAAAAAAATTCAAAAGAAAATTTCAAAAAACAACGCTTTTCAAAATTTTTGTTTTCTTTAAAAGGTCAATAAATCGGTCAAATTAGGACCTAAGAAGTTAAAAAATAGGTCAAAAGATGCGTTTTGAAACGCTCTAAAACTTTGTTTCAGTACATATTAGAAATTAAACCAAAATTAAAAAAAAAAATTCCCATCAAAAGACAGTTTACTGAAAGTTTCAATTTTTTTAAATGTTGATAATTTTGTTAGATTTGACACTAAAAGGTTCAAAATTAGATCAATCGATGCGTTTTTAAGTGCTCTATAAGGTGCTCTTAATAATTTAAAAGAAAATAAAATAACTCAAAAGAAAATTTCAAAAAACAACGTTTTTCAAAATTTTTGTTTTCTTTAAAAGGTCAATAAATCGGTCAAATTAGGACTTAAGAAGTTCAAAAATAGGTCAAAAGATGCGTACAAAAAAACTACAAAACATTGAGATAAAATTACAGGTTTCAAAATATTTTTCAAAAAGTATTTTCAAAAAACAATTTTCTTCAGAAACAATAAAATCAGTTAACATTGTAAAAAAAACATTTTTCGACTCTTGGAGAATATTATATGGAAATTAAATAATTTTCTCGAAATAAAATAGAAATAATTTCATGTAGATTTTATTTTTAATTCTTACTAATCAGCTAATCACTCAAAAATCTCGGGACCTCTTGAAACAATGATGTATACAAAATAGAAAATACAGAGAGAGAATTCGACTTAAAATTAATTTATTCTTTTATAATTTCTTTGCTGGGAATTAAGCACCAAGAGGACGTTGTTTTTTTGTAGAAACTATTCTGATGACAAGACAAAAAAAAATTATAATAATGAAAAATGAAAAACAAAAAGCGTACCATTAAGATCAAATCAGTATTATAAATTATTATCTTTACCACATACATGTAAACAACTCTATAATTAAGGAAACGCCTTACTCAAAGTACATGTCACCATGAAAAATTACATACAATTTTAGATTTCTTTTTGAATTTCAAGGCATTCAACTGTGATTATTTTTCGAATTTGATAAAAAAAAACACACGAAAATTATTTATTTCGAAAACTATGAATTCTTGCGCTGTCTATTAGAATTATTGTCACACAAAGTAATTTACGTAAAAGTTTTACTACTGAAAATCCTATAATATTCTCGGCACTATTTGTGAAATAATTGTTGCAATGTTGAAATATGAAACTGATTGTGAGAAGAAGTTTAACAATAAGAAAACAACTTTGACGAAAAAAAGTCAAGTTATTTGAAATAAAAATTTGTATTTCTACTTCTACTATATATATGAAAAATTTTAGACCCAAGTATAATTAGTTATCATAATGTAAAATAAAAAATTAGGCATTAATAATTCCTTCAAGGATACTTGGGAAATTAATAGAAAAATGTCGCTTGGTTGCCTTTCATAATTGAGGACATTGCAACAAAATAGTGACATGTCTCGTGTGAAGTAAACTAGACAATTTTTTTGCATGTGCGTCCTCAATTATACAATACAATCTGTATTGTTAAATACCGAAACTTCAAGGTTGCTTTTTTTCATAATTTTCAATGATAAAAATTTATCTGTCCTCCAAAAAAAAAAACCTCAGCCCAACCCATATTTTGTCGCCAAGAAATGAGGATATGAGCCATTGTCACCTCATCAGCGTTTCACATCAGATATTAAGAGCAAACATTTATGTACACAAAAAAAGAGGTCACATGTAAGAATACAAATGGATTTCTCAAACTATATTATTCAAACAATATTATTATTTTCATAATCATGTGATTTATTTTCAAAAATCGTGACCAAAAAACAAATTTAATCATTGCCGATTTTTAATTAATTATTCAAATTAAATAATAATAAAGTTTCTAATGAATTTAATTGGAAAATTTTTTAAGTGCGACAAAAGTGCAAGGTGTATTATGAAAAAAATACATTATTTCCTTTTGATATTAATCATTTGATATTGTCCAATTTAGACAAGATATTTAACTTAATCTTTGACTAGTGACTAGAATCAGTGAAAGCATTTCCTGTCTTTCAAAATAAAATATTAGTTTTTCGTATTTTTCAACGGTTACGTGAGCGCATCAGTGCCACTAGAAAACAGTTGCCCAATTTTCTTCCTTTCTGTCAAAATACTCCAGATTCAACTGACGAGGAGGACAATAACAATGATAAATATTTATTCCGTTTCTTTTAATATTTTGCAAATTACATCGATAATTTCAATTGATTTAGGAGAAAATTTCTAGATTTTGGGCATATTTTTTTTTCAATGAAACTATGGATGATTTTTTTTCTTTCTTATTTTTGTGAAAAGTTATTAGTCACGAATGAAAAAAAAATTACACGGGAGACGGAAAAGTGCTTTCAAGTTAAATAGCAACGCGGTGCTGAACGGCACGCGAAAAAATTCGTTACACAATGGAAAGTGTTCGTCCTGAAAGGGTACAGGGAATTAGACCGCAAAGAGCGCCGTTTCAAGGCCACGAAGAAAGAGTTAGATTTTCAGATGTTGGAGATTTCTTGAAAACCTGTTTGCACTCGGCTCTAAATTAATTCCGAAATTACTATGCATTACAATGATCAGGTGCAAAACAAGACAAGAAGGAGAGAATAAATATGTTTAATGTTTTGGAATGTTTCTTGCTAAGTAAGAAAGAATATTTTATGTGATATTATAATTATATTTTATAAATAATTTATATTGTTTAATGCATAATATATAATGTACCGTATACCATATACAATATAAAATATACAATATACAATATACAATATACAATATACAATATGCAATATACAGTATGCAATATACAATATACAATATACAATATGCAATATGCAATATACAATATACAATATTCAATATGCAATATACAATATACAATATACAATATTCAATATACAAAATAAAATATACAATATACAATATACAATATGCAATATACAATATTCAATATGCAATATACAATATACAATATTCAATATACAATATACAATATTCAATATACAAAATAAAATATACAATATACAATATACAATATACAATATGCAACCTACAATATGCAATATACAATATGCAATATGCAATATACAATATACAATATGCAATCTACAATATACAATGTACAATATGCAATATACAATATGCAATATACAGTATGC
>JUFY01031089.1:0-11553 GCA_001855655.1 Leptopilina clavipes | reverse complement strand
TTTTGCGTAGAAATTACAAACAGTTCGAGTTTTACTTTGTAAATAGTAAAAGTTACTTTATATTTTTTTTCCGTATTCAAACAATAAACGACAGAAAGATTTTGTTTCTAATTTTAATATTAACCAATCAGAAATTGAAATAAATTATGTGATTAGTCAATTTTTAAATTCGAGCCGAAATCTTTATTTTTCTTTGTTCGGACAAATATGACAATTTTCTTAAATGAAAACTCGTCGTTTTAAAAATTTTATCAAACAAATAGAAATGCAATTGAAAATTCAAAAAAATGAAGATTCTGTTAAATAAAAATCCAGTTGAGTAAAATTTCTATTAAATTTAAATTCGGATTAAATTAAAATATTTAAATTCGATTGTATAAAAATTCAAAGAAAGCGAAATGTCTTATAAAAAATACACTGAAAAAAAATTTATATTCTTTAAATAACGAATTACTTGACTATTATTCAATACATATTTACTTAAATCAAATAATTTTTATTTCAATCAAATAAACTGTAATTGAATAAATAATTTCTGAATTTGAAGCAAATATACCATTTAATTGACTCAAATAAAAATTATTTGGTTCTAATACAAATATTTATTTGATAATAGTCAAGTAATTTGAATTCAAAAATTTAATTAATTTGAATCAAATAAATTTTTTTTCAGTGTAATAAAATAATAATCTAATAAAAAAATCTAACAATTTTCTGTGAAATAAAAATTCCAACTATATAATTAATTTTGGTCCTTATTCAATTGTCCCCTAATTTTCCAAAGATAACTCCAAATTTAAAAATTTGTTTTTACACGTTTTCAAACATTTCTGAAAAATATCAATAATTTATTTTCAAGATTTCAGAAATATATGAAATAAATGATGTTTATGTCAAAGAGACAAGTGAAAGAACTTTTATGTTTGTGGCATTTAGGGTGGTATCATATATATATAGTATTAAAATGGGTGACCTATAACCAAAAGATCATGTATAGTTAATAGTTATTTATGGTGTCCGAAAAGGGCAACATAAAAATATGTGTCACGTGGTCGAATGCCAATAGATCTATATAGGTGTGAATGCCCCCCAAATGAATGGCAAATGGTCAGCAATACCGTGCAAGACAGTATGTCGATTTAAGTGACTTCAGCCACTGCTTATACAAGGGGGAAAATGATGAATGACTCGTGTGTCAATGATCATCGGAATTTTAGGCCACATTGTCTACCTCCGTATCTAATATGAATACCTTTTGGAAACAAAGTTTATTGATTAGAGCGATAAACATACAATCATTTTAAATTATGCCCATCTAGATTTGAATATTTTCTCAAACTATTCATCATAAGTATATGCCTAATATTAAAAAATCCGTGTTCAAAACAAGTACAATACACTCAAAGAATCTCTATATAAGCCCATGTCCCCCTTCCACTAAAATTTATTCACATTCCCCAATATTTATTTCTTTCAACTATATAGATTTTACTTGATCCAAACCAAATATTACAAATTTTATTTGCGGCGAATAAAATTTTGAAACAAATAAATAACAAATGTATATTCTTAAATTATATTTCTGTCAAATAAGGAGGTAAAGAAATCACATCAATTTGCCACAACAACAATATTACGATAATAATTTAAAGACTAATAACTTACAAAGAGTTATAATGTTTTTAATTGGAAAAAAGTTTCACTGAATGTTTTTGAAAACTGTTTTTTGTTTCGCAAAACAAGGAAAAGAAAACTTTTCTGTACAACAGAGAAGACTTGAGGCAAGGAATTATTTACGATCATGAATATCTCTTATGTATTTTGAAAATGCAGATGTTTCGAAAAAGAAAAATAATCTCACTGGCTAAAGCGGTTTAATTATCCACATGTTGATTCTTATTCCTCTATATATATATATATTTGTTGTAACCAGCTCTCGCGACACTAAGATCACGCGATAAAGATTCATGCCTGATTTATTATATGCTCTGAATGCATCTCACTTTACAAGAATAAGCCAAAAAGTAACAAGAAATGTAAATACATATTAAGAGTTAAGTTTTTACAACTTCCAATGTAAGGTATTATTAGCACACTTCCTTTATATTCGCAAAAAGATTTTTCGCAAATTATCGTAAGTATTGGGTATGGTCCAGAGTTAAAGAGATAATATGAAATCAAGTCATCGTTAAAACCGTATTTATAAAAGAAATCACATTATTTGAAAGTGGACAAGTAATATGTAGTTTTAAAAAAATTAAATATAAGGGAAAAAATTGCGAAAAAGGTCAATAAAAGAACAGAGAAAAACGGCATGATATATACATTTTCGTTTCATTTGAAATAATTTTAAATGAATAAAAAAAAACATTTTTACGCACTTATTTTTATATCGCTTTTTGTGTCAGTGCGAGAAAGATGATGAAAGAAGAAACAAATTGTGGTTGTGGTTATATTCATTTTATGATGTTCATTTTTGGTTGCTGAAATTCTTTTTTATTTTCTATACTGCAAATAATTCTTTTTTCTTTATTTAAATGATTGTTATAGAGGTTTATATTTGTCAAAAGAGAAAAGGTGGTATGATTTAGCCAGTTAAGGGAGACATTTGTTAGGTATACACTTGGGTTGAACGTAATTTAAAACGGAAAGAGTATTAGTGTATTGCCATATGCCTGTACTATCTATGCGGTTTGAAGTGTAAGCTAGGTGCGCGAACATATAATGCAAGTAATTCCGTATCAGTAGTTGCTCGCGCGCGCGTCTTGGCTCGTGCCAGTAATGAGCCCGCATGGCGCGATTCTCGACGTGTGACGTGTTTCAAATGCACAAATACAATCTTAACACGCGCACAAATGACACCACGTTTAATATCGTATGAACGACAGTAACGCTCCAACAGACAACGCAAATAGACTACTATATACCTATACCACATTGGGCACACCGTAATACAACCACCTGCCTCAGTGTCACCGGTTACCAAGCGATAAAAAAATATATGCAACCGTAAAATATACACCGAACAATCCTAAACGCAGCTAAGACACTAGGCTAAGCTTTTCCAACCTTTATGGTGTTCTTGTGGTTTTTAGCGAGACCCTCCGCTGCTTTCTTTTATTTCTCCCTCTCTCTCTCTCTCTCTCTCCCTCTCAAGGTACTACAGGTGGCCTTCTCCTCCTCAGAGGCGAGTACGATGATTTCGGAAAAATAAGATTTCAGATGAAGATATTACTCACAAGGAGATGAAGATTCTAGGAATCAAGTTTGATTATAATTTTTCAGCCAAAAGTTATAAATTTCAGGCCACATATTTTATATGAGGACAAATGAAGATCCCCCACACTGAACTTAGGAGAATTTTTGCGGCGTAGAATCCCAAATTATCGAATTTCTATTTATCTGATTGTTAATATAAATAAACTAGAATTAATATATTACCTTAATTTTATAATGTACTTTAATCTTTAATTAAGAGAAGTTTTAACAAAATTTCTACTTAATGAAATTTTTGATACGGACAACTTCTATGTGAACAAATTTTTATTTAGCAGAATTCTTATTTAAGGACGTTGGATAACAAACTTTGAATTTCGCTATATTCCCTAGAATTCTCTATTTGTATACGCAGTGTCCTATTCTGTGGCCCGAGAAGAAAAATATTTGTTCCTTTTCTTTTGAAGAAAGGATTTACTCAATTTGCCAGATAATAGTAATAACCCAGATAGCACGTAACCTTGCGGCAACATTGCCGCAATGTTATCATGCAAGGTTTGCAATGTTGCACTGCAATGTTGTCGCAATGTTACACTGCAATGTTGTCACAATGTTAATACAAGCTTGAAATGTCCCACCTTCGCAACATTGCACGGCAAGGTTACCGCAACATTGCACGATAACATTTCGGAAACGTTATTATGCAATGTTGCAGTTAGGTTACTTGGCAATGTTGCGTCAATATTGCCGTGTAATGTTACCGCAATATTGCTCTGTAATGTTGCCGCAATGTTCCAGAGTAAAATTTATTGTTTCTTTTAATTACATTAATAAAACTATTGCTTAAATTTGATAAAATATTTCAAAAAAAATACTTACAAACTTTTTTCCAACATTATTGTACAACATTGCGGTAACCTTGCGGCAACATTGCACAGCAATATTACTGTGCAACGTTGCGACTACATTACACGGTAATATTGACGCAACATTGCCAAGTAACATTATTGCGGCAATGTTGCCACTAGGTTACGTGCTATCTGGGAATTTTTTGTTTATAAGATTAAAAATATAATTTTTGGCATTCAAACAGATATTTATATCAAAATAGAGAAAATAGCGAAAATTAAAGTTAATTATCCAAGCAAATAAAAAAATCGATAAAAAGGGAAAATGACATTTTTTTATTTTCCCCATAGTTATGGTAAAGGACGTTTCGAAAATTTTAAATATTCATAATTTCTTTTTTTGTTCAATAATCCATCAAGAAATTTTTAACCATCAGAGAATCGTAGTAAAATTTTACAGAGAAGTTAGAAATTTTTTCTTTTGGTTTTTTCTACGAGTGCAAAGATCTACTTCTTTATGTATATTAGTAAATAGCCACAAAATAAGTACTAATAATAACAGAATAACGATTCGCGGTTTACCGAAAGGTCCAGGTGTATCGAGCAGATTTATATTTATGTCAAAGAAGACTATAATGTATATTATATAAGAGCAGCTTTCGCTGCACGTGCTCAAAATAAAGATAGAATTTCCATCTAATCTAGGGTCTTGATCTACCCCCCAGAAAATTTTCTAACTCACACAATAATAGACATTTATCACTCAAAATTTGTTTCATGACTTACTGTGTTACTCTCTAATATGGAAAAAATTAAATAAACCGAAAAAAAACTAATCACACAATTTTTGTCATTTTTAAATTTTTAATAAAAGAATTTCATTATTATTGAGTTATTTTCCCGCGCAATTTTGGAATTTTCTTTTTTTAAACTTGACTTTCGAGATGGTATAACATCTGCCAGTACAGAAGAAGAAAGAGTTTTAAGCCAAAGGTGTTACGTATACTAAGGGGTTCTGACTCTTTTCTCCAGGGCACTCCAGGGTTGGTAACACGAAACCTAGATTCAAATTTGATAAAAATTTTCCTTGTATAAATTCCTTAGTGAACTGATTTGCGTAACAAGACGTAACAAGAAAAAATTATTGAATTGAAGACATTGCTAAAATTATAATAAAATACACTGAAAAAACTATAAAGTAACTTTTACTATTTAGTATTTACTATAAGTAAAACCTAAAATGTGCGAAATTTCAGCGTATTTTTGTCAATTCTTATTATTTTCGCAGTAAATTTTACTACACGGAGAAAAATATAAAGTAAATTTTACTACTTTCATAGTGAAACCTAGTAAAACCTAGTAAAACCTGTGAGGAACTTCTGCGCATTTCTGGTAACTTTTACTATTTTCGGAGTAAATTTTGCTAGGTTCAAAGTAAATTTCACTAACTTTTTACAAACATATACTTTGAACGTAGTAAAATTTATTTCGGAGTAAATTTTGTTACTCCGAATAGTAATAGAATTGTTACTATAATAGTAAAAGTTGACAAAAATGCGCAGAAGTTCCTGACAGTTTAGGTTTTACTATGAAAGTATAGTAAAAGTTACTTTATTCGTTTTCTCCGTGTATTTATATATAAATTTTAATAAAATTAGTAAAATTTACTCCGGAGATAGTAAAAATTGACAAAAATTCCAGTCAGTTTAGGTTTTACTTTGTAAATATAATAGTAAGAGTTACTTTATATTTTTTTTCTGTGTACTTAATATAATATGATTATTGCTGAAAGTTATTATAAAATTTATCCCCAAAACTGCAAACTTTCAATAAAATTAATAATCCTTCTTATGGTAAAAACGATCAAAACATTAACAGAAAACGTACGAATTCGAGTATTGAGAAATCCAAAGGAATGGACAAGTACCGAATGAAAAGTGAATGTCCTGTCTGTGAAAAAATGGACATAGGGTGCAAAATTGTACAAAAGGCCGTGCCGTTTTGCGGTTTTTTCATTTTGGCACGCGTACGTAGTGCTCCGGGTAAGCGGATACTCCACAAAGCGCTTTATTGTGTGAAACTCAATACACGTTAAATACCAGAGGGACGCGTGGGGTTGCGTCTGCCTATCTGTTCAATTCCTGCGTCTGCGTGCACGCGTCACGCGTATGCGCATTCAACCCCTCCCTGTCGTTTAGCCTCATGTTTTTTTTCCTTTAAATCGTCATATTAAAGGGTTGGACTACTTTTAAGTTTAACATATTATTATTCATCCAAAGCCATATCTCTTAACATTCTACAGCCATCCTCACCACTCATTGTATTTTAATTTACAAATAGGGAACATTTTATCCAAACTTGTCGAAAAGTATATACAGGAATTTAAAAAACGTTATTTTACATTTGCATTTTTTTAAACATAAATACAAATTTATTTATGAATCGATAATATAAATAATATATTTAATGTAATTTTGATATAATATAATATAAATGTGACGCGATCCGAAAAAAGGTATAACAAGCAAACGAATTGTAGGTTATGTTTGAGATATATTTATCTTCATTAAAAGTTTCTTTTTAATTAGAAATATGTAAAATCGAAACCGCAGTTTTTATTGAATATTTCGGATGTAATGAAAACTTGAACATCAATAATTTGTATATTCATAGTTGATCCTCTTTCTGTATTTTCATTCCAATAATTACAAACATAACCTAAAACTTTTTGCTTCTTAGGTACTTTTCTTTGGAGCGTGTCACAAATGTAAAATTTATATAAATTATTTCAAAATTATGTTAAATTATAAAAAAAAATATATATTATATTTAAGTCAGTATCATTTGTTATAAAATAATTTTTCATTTATTCTCCTTTTTTTTACCGAGAGTGATCAAAATCGGAAGTAAAAACTAATTCTATCTTTTCTTATTTGCATTAACGATCTATTGATTTTTCCATGACTCATGACAAAATAAAAACCTTAGAAAAGAAGAAACAATAGAATGTTCGAATTTGAGAATTAAGGACATATGAGAAGTGACGAGAAATCAATTATTTAAATAAGTTTCGTGTTGGAAACGTTCGATTAACGTGAAAAAAATTATAAAGATACCAACAAAGAATCTAGGACGAAATATAAAACCAAAAGTTACTCTCAATAGATTTCTCTCATTTTGATAACAATTTTTCCGCTTATCTAAATAGTAAAACTGATTTAACTGAAAAAATATATATTCTTCCTCCCTGAGTCAATTTTTTACATGTTGAATAGATAAATAAATTAATAAACAAAATAAATTTTTTTTAAAATTGCTCAGAAAATCAACAAAAAATGTTGCAAAATAAAAAAGATTCTTTAGACCTTAAAAATAAATTTTCTCCTTAATGATCGATCCATCATTTGAATTTGTATATGATTGAGCTCAAAATGATATTATCTCATACAAGAATCGCTAAAAACCGGCTATTAAATATTGAATTAATGCTATTAAATTTATTTATTTTTTATTTATTTTTATTTTTCATTTTTTTTTATTTATTTCCAAAGAACTTGCAAAATGAGAAAAATCATGACACCTGCGAATCAGAAAACCACTTCAACTCTGTCGCACACGATTCTTCGTGCACTTGCAAGCAGTTTGCGTATATCTGTATACAGCTAGCACGTTTCGACAGGTGCTCAAGTACATCTGCTATAAATAGGAAAAACAAAAATAGATTTTCTACATTTTTTCCATTCTCAAATTACACTTATTGTAACATCGTTCAATAAACCTAACGATATTTCATAAATTAATGGATAAAAAGCGCAGCTGCTTTATATATGAAAATTCATAAAATTCCTGTAAGATATGTCAAGATGTATTCCAATACACAACAGTTGACATATCATTTTATTCATCCAGCAAATGCTATTTATTGTTTCACATATTACATATCGAAACAAAGTGCTCATCAGCAAAAATATATTCCATCTTATTTATTTTTAGACGCAGAAAGCTTCACGGAAAAAAAATCTTTATCAGGAATAGCGATAAGTATCTCTGGAACAGCGAAGTGTTATTCTATAGAATAGAGAAAACTTTCGCTGTTCCAGATAAAGAATTTTTTTCTGTGTTCAATTTGATACCTACTGCAAAATTATAATAAAAAAAATTTGGTCTCATTATTGTTGCTGATCAAAATGAACCAATGTGGCGCCACCTACTTGGTTCATTTTTGTGGCAGATGATCAAGAGTTCAGTTTTTTTTTCTCTGTGATGCAACAAAAAAATTCCGCAATTTTTGTTTTGTGAAAAGCGGGAAAAAGTAAATAAGAATTGTCATTTTGATTTCGCCTATAATCCATGCCAAAAATAACCATGGCCAATTAGTTGAATGACAGAGGTTCATTTTGATGAAATGTGTGCATATAGAAGACCCTAATAGATGATCAGAGAATAAATGACCACCCCCAGTGGCGATGATGCTGCAAAGACCGTAGAGAATGATTATTGAAACCATATTGTACCAAATATGCAGGTTTGAAAATAAAGTGGCTGCTGCCATTAAATAGTTCCGGATTATAAGAGGGTTGGCAGAGAGACCCTTTATCTATATGAAAATACTTAACATTCCGATTGACCCTTACCCCTACATTCGTATACGCTACCAACACAATTTTTTTTACAATACAATTTTCACGTGTCATTGAATTTTCAAAATAAAGATAATAAAACACTATTTACCAATTTTTCTCTCTAACAATTTTTTTTTGATATTGTATAGACATTGATAAGCTTTATATACTTATTTTCTAAGTCATTACATTCACCAAACATGGGTGTGAAACTAGAAAAACACTCAAGCATCTATAACTTTTCAAGTTGTCTATACAAATCAAATAAGAATGCCGCACTTTTTCATATTGCTTCTTTTGAAAATTTCTTTTTCTTCAAGAAGTAGAAAAAGATGTAACAATTGTGAGAAAATTTTCTGCTTTTTATGATGATACGCACCTTGTTATAGATCTGAATTTATAGAGAAAAATGTAAAAATTATAAAGTGTGGTAATTTTTAAAAAACCCATTTCATGTGTGTATAGTAATGTACTAGTATTAATAAAATGTTGAGCAATTTTGACGCGTGGGGTCCTAAAGTGTGTTAATGAGAAGGGATGAGTGAATAACATAGGGTTAGCATGACGGCATTTGCCAGGACCCTCTCTCGCGTTTATGATTCTAAATGGTGCTTTGATGACGCTATAAATGTACACCAGACGGAGTTAATCGTCCCATAAGTTTAAGTCTTTATTTTTATTTTATTATTTCTTTATTCTTTATTATTTCTTTAAGTCTTATTTTGATTTTACATAATTAATAAGGAACTTATAATCAAGATTAATCTATAACAAACATAACCAATAATTTGTTTGCTTCTAAGGTCCCTTTCTTCAGATCGCGTCACATATTTAAGATAGAACAAAACTAAAATTCCTACACCAAAGTGTTACAAAATCGAGCAGATTTTGATGACTTTCTAAAACGCAATTAAAGAAACAATAATGCAACAATCTTTAGTAGGTAAATGGCTGCCGTGTCATCTATCAATGGATCACAGGAGTAAAAAATGTTAAAATACAATATGGAAAGTCCGTCGGAGATAATCGACCCGTATGTTACAATCATCATGTATTTGTTTCAGTCATTATCATTTTTAACTTCATGTTTCACCTGCTCACATAAATAAAATGTATATATATATTGTGTATATAGTAAAGATTCGTGATATCTCTAATCACACAATTTTTTCCTGAATAATTATTGCGAATATCAAACATTCACTTTATATCCGGCAGAAAAATTTTAAATAACTGTGTATATATTTATAATCAGCACGCATATTTTATATATGTTTATTATATTATAAAACTAAAACGTCAACTTTCTAAATTTCACATTTTTTCAGAATGAGAAAATTGAGTGGAAAAAAAGGGGAAAAATTGTCCGATTCAACTACTAAAAGTTCTATACCAAAAGAGTAACATTTCTGTTTAGAAATGTGTGAATTGTTATTAAGGGTCGAGACTTTTCTCTTAGGGAATGGATCGAGAGAAAAGAAGAGAGAAGCGTTGGAGTAAACGCCTATATTATATTATATATGAAAAGCCTATGAATCGTGTTATATGTATGTATTTGCCTATGAAAAGATCGAAGACACCTGAGGCGCCACACACGGTGACGGTAACCAAAAACCACAACCGTACTCGGCATCGCGACAGACATGCTTTGGCACAAAAGATTCTTTGGACCCCTTTTGAACTGCTTGAGATCATCTTTCTATTGATGCAGCAGCAGCAGCATCGTTCCTTCAGGAGAGCTCGAGGAACTCTTGCGCGACATGAGGAATTTCTTCGGCGCGCATTTCACGTGCGTGCAGTTATATTCTCTCCGTTAAAAACAAACTCGTGTACTGCTTGGAATTAAATTTTACCATTGATAATACTCATCTTACAAATATATTTCTTATTCAATCTAATCTTGAAGAAGAATAAAACCGAATTCCGCGCTTCTTTTAATAAACAAAAGGGTATGAGTCATTTCCAGTGAATCGAATTTTACAAGAGGTTTAAGATTTTCGCCAAAAATTCCTTTTGCAATGGGTCAAATGTTTTCAGAATACTCTCTAAATGTGAATTAGTAAGAATTTTAACTAATTTGAATTAGTGACTCACTTTTTGCTTTTGAATTAGTTAAAATTTACTAATAAATTAGTAGAAAAATTTTTTTTACTATTTATTAGTAAAATTTAACTAATTCGAAAGCAAAAAGTGAGTCACTAATTCAAATTAGTTAAAATTTTTACTAATTCAAATTTAGAGAGTAAAAAAGGCAATTTTGAAATCAGTATATAATGACTTCTAAGGTGGATTGTGCAAAAGTTTTGATATTGTTCAAAATTATTTGTTAAAAAACACTTCAAAATTGTTAGAAAAAGTGAGGTTATGTGTGACGTTGCTGTTCACTTTTTATAACAATTTTTAAGTGTTTTTTAACAAATAGTTTTGAACAATATCAAAACTTTTGCACATCACTGCCCTTTAACATTTAACATTTATTTAACACTGCCCTTCGATTTTAGACTTCTTCACAAAATATTATCTTCAATCACTCAGTATTTTAAGAGAAAAGTGATTGACAAATTAATATTGCGCCGATCACGTGACCTAACAGTCACATGCTGTTAATTTAAACTAGATTGTATTTGAGACGCACGAAGAACTCCTACACAGAACTTGAAAGAATTTTTTGCGATGTAGAGTCCCAAATTATCGAATTTCTATTTAACTGAACTTTATTATTATAAAGTATAAACTAGAATTAATATATTACCTTAATTTTACAATGCACAATCTTTCATTAAGTTCTCTTAATTCAATCAAATAAAAATTCAGACAAGTGAAAATTCGGTAAAATAAAAATTCTAGCATTTAAAAATTCGGCTCAC
>JUFY01031082.1:5735-16270 GCA_001855655.1 Leptopilina clavipes | reverse complement strand
ATTAAAATTTGTAATCGATGAAAATTTAAATTCATTCTAATCTTAATTAACATTTGTTTCAATTAATCAAGATTTCCATATATCCAAATATGAATCTATTCAAAATATAATTTATTCAAATTTTAATTTATCCATATTTTTATTCAATAAAATGAGTCCTTTGCTGCAATCACCGTTAATAGATAAACCGTCAAAATGCTTTTAATGACTGTCAATCTTAAAATTAAACCGCAAACTAATTAAATTAACCTTCCGCAAGATGAATCCACGATATAAACCGCACCAATGTTGCAGTTAATTAGATAAAAATAGGTTTGAATAAGATAAATGGCACCATTTACTCATGTGTGTATATATTTCTAAATTGATGATCGTAACAACAAAGTCGCTTTAGATTGTATATATATATATATATATATATATACTGCGTATACAATCAATAAATCATTAGACCCGCGAGATTTGTTAGAGTGACATTATTTTATGTGTTGAGCCGTAAACAACGCATTTAAGTGTTATAGTTGTTCTGCTTTGCAACTTATATATGTTCCAATTATAAACAATGAAGAAGATGAAATTTTATACATAATTATAATCATTTTTCTTCATCCCGGGATCATCATATATAGAAAAATAATTAATATTCACAATTAGATTATGATAAAATTTTATTCGCGGATAAATAAAATGCTTATAATTTATATATGAAAAATACCGATAAGCAATAAGAGATTGTAGTATTAATTGATCATTAGTTATATAGTGTCATTGAAATAAGCAAATATGTCGCCAATGATGATAGTGCGCGCGCATAATTGGTTTCATATTCACAATTAAATTCAATGCACGAATCTGTACATTACTATACTGTCCGTGATGTTTTGATGCATATTATCATATATGGACCATATGTCAACCGCTTTATTGTGTCCGATAAATGACTTTTTGTATATGCTTTGCAATGGTGCAATAAAGTAATAAACAAAAGAAAATATACGCTCGTTCGTGTTTTTTAATAATTAGGAATTCGTAAAATACGTCCAATTGTAGAAACATCGTGCCAGTCATTTAATTATTGTACATAAGAATAATTTTCGACCACTACTGATGAATATTTCCTGTTTCTTTACACAGTAAAAATAAAATCTTATTTTAAGATGAGTCTTAAATTCAGCACTGCTAGCCATAATGTAAATTGTATGTAAAATCATTGCGTAAATTCAGCAAAGGCTGTCTTAAAAATGTTGCATCTTAAAATAAGACATCTTTTCTGCCTTAAAATAAGACTTTCTTTTTACTGTGTATATTGCTTTCCCGGTTATGATGAATTATTCAAAGACGCATACTTTGTTGATATAACTTTCTAAAGTTTGAAAATTACTTTACAATTACTGTAAAATTTAATGGATGTCAAATAATTGGAAAGTAATTGAAAACAAATGCATTCAGCGCTGAAAGTTAATTGTTTGCATATCAAAACGTTGCAAAATGATACCGCTTTTTGGATCAATTTGTAGAATGATCCAAGAAAGCAGTATTTTGATCCCTTTAGGTTTTCTGTGATGGAACTAAAATATATTATTGATAGCGAACTTGGAGATGTTTTTTCATAAGAATTTCTATAGATTATTAACGGAATGCAGATCGAAAAGTAGAGGATTACACTGCAAAAACAAGTGTCTCATTTTGAGACGTTTTGTCCACATATTTGAGTCACGTGTCTCAAATATGTGGACAAAACGTCTCAAAATGAGACACTTGTAAGACACTTGTTTTTGCAGTGTAAAGATCCAGCTAAGCTGGATTAGAGTGGATCTAAAATGAATTGAATTGATTCATCTGGGATGTGAGATGATGACGGAATGATATTGATCAGAAAGGAGCAATAGAAGGAAAACTCACCGTTTGGACTCGTGGGTCCTCCATGCGGTGGGTAAAGGTGTCCATGATGATTGTGCGTATGTGGGGGAGGGGGTAGCCACGCGAACCCGGCAAGTGAATGCGGAAATCCTGCGGGATTCCACCCGGGACCCCCCGAGTGTCCAAGGTAAGGCCCCGAGGACCTTTGCACCCCGGGGTGTATTGGTTGGGGAACTACTGGGCTTGACTTCTCCTTCTCCTGACTCCCTAATTCTAAGTCCCTCTCAAGTTCACAATCCGAGTCCATCACATTCAAATCCTCGCTCTGTCCCACACTTCTCATCTCGTGCTCCTCATCGAGATGATCCGTCGTTCTATCACCCTCGAGTGATCGATTCGCGTCCGAATCACTCCTATCGTCAAACTCCCTTCGAATTGGCGACACAGATCGATTATTCAAAACCCTGTCCTCATCCTGACGCTCTCGCCTACTTAGTTCATTGAGTCTACTATCCGGCGAGACACAACCACTCCCATCATCCTGGTCCCTTTGCTCCAATTCAATTCTGATCGGCGATGAGGATTTATCATGATTGGTCCTCGAAAAATCCTTCACCGTAAGCATCTCCTGCCGATGATGATCAGACAACGATGTCCTCTGATGATGACCAAACGCCGCCACACCATGAGGACTCAATCGCGCCAAAAGTTCTCGACTCTGAAGACGTTGTTGCTCAAGGAGCAATTCACGATACCTTGCTTCCATTTCGAAATTCTTGTCCGCCTCGGCAAGTCGCTCGGACTCGGAATCCCTCCGGCCGAACGCAGCCGTCGGCGACTTTTTCGTGCTACTCAATAGCGAATCAACGCTGAAACTTATCTTCCCACTGCGGGGTTTCAAGGTGGAGGATGCTGATGTCGCGGTAGCCATATCCATATCCTCATAGGCCTCTGGCTCCTGCATAACCGTTCCTTCCCTACTCATACCTGAGTTCACCTTCACTGAAGCCCATCGGCACCGCTCGAATTAATCACTATCAAGACTCTTGATCCTTTAATCCGAGACACTTCCAAAATGGTCTCATTGGTAGTTTAATCACACTCGAAAACATTCACTAGTGAAAAATTATATCTCAATCACATGACAAGAAAATCCCATCATCAGTTCTCTTGCTAACTCTCGATCATGGAATCATTTTGGACCATAATTCACCAAGGCTAACTCCTTCCAATCCCTTGAATCATCTTTTAAGCAAAAATCAATGAACCATCCTAATCATCTCCGAATAGTACCATATCATAGTACCTTGTTTGTAGAATCTACCATTCCAGTATGATTTTTCCCT
This sequence comes from Leptopilina clavipes, assembly GCA_001855655.1. NCBI lineage: Eukaryota > Metazoa > Arthropoda > Insecta > Hymenoptera > Figitidae > Leptopilina > Leptopilina clavipes. The sequence goes on along the minus strand of JUFY01031082.1, from coordinate 13,064 downwards.
CAAAAAAAAATCAGCTGCTCGGGAACATTGTCACTTCTAATCCTGTTTTGGTTTTAATCACACAATGAATCACGAGCACAATTAATGAAGAAGAAAAAGGACGGAATCATCCGCAACATGAAACGAGAATATGAAAGTAATGAGAAAAAAGAGAAAAAAACAAATTAGGGTCAAAAGGGTTATGTAAAAATCGCGTGGTAGCCGCTACTGCCGCGGAAACGGCACTGATTACCAGGTCCCTGCTCCGGGAGCGGAAAGCCCGAGCATCGGTGTTGCTGATGCTGCACCGCCCCCGCAAAAGCCGGAGATCCAGTAAGCGCTGAATGCGGACCAATACGAACACGTTTGCGCGACTGCCGGGTACTTTAGTAAGGGGCGTGTCAGTTGATCTATGTCGACCAATCGGACGCGCGGGAAATTGAAACTTCCGTAAGTATGCCTTTGCTTCCCCTTCGCGAAGCGATTCCAGCGCGCCCAACTTGGAACTGACAGAGAGAAACCCAGCCAGGGATATTATAGAGAGAGAGAAGCAGGGGAACTGACACACGGGCAACCGGAGAGGGATGGATAGAACGTGACGACTCCTAATTGTCTAATTCCCGGGCGCGCAATGCGCGAATTGATTGGCAATTCTGGTTATTGGGCCCTAGTTGTCCATTTGGATTGATGGCTTCCAAGTATATAACCGAGAGAGAGACAGAATATATACGCTCAACTAGAATTAGATGGATGAAGCTGCGCGCGTTATTAATATCCGAACCTCGACCTCGAGCCTCCTCATGAGAAATTACTTGATCGATGTATATCAAAATCTTCAAGAGTTTTCATATCAGGAAGAATATATACAAATTGTGGGGTTTTTTTCACTTCCAGTTCACGTTTATTGACTTTATTTATTAGTTTGAAACGAGTTTTATTATTATTCAGATAAACCGGTTCATGAATTTATAATTAATCTACTAATCTGTATTAATTAATTAGTCAATTTGTTTACACTTTTCAGATGAGTGTCGAAAGGAAGTTTTGTGTATTTATTTCCGCGATAAGATCTGACGGGAAGGAAGAATATTGCTTCCGTATATACTGATTCAGATTTCGTTCAGGAATGGTTCAATTATTCGCCAGCATTTAGCCAGTATTTAGCCAGTACTGAACGAATTCTAATATAAAGTATTGGGAAATAAAGAATAAGCTACTAATAATTAACCGTAGGTTTGGTAATGATTACTAAGTATGTAATAATTTGATCATTACTACCAATTACTAATTAGTCATGATTACCAGTACTGAGCCAGTGCACAACCAGATTTGAAAATTCAGTATTTATCAGAGGCTAAACAAACTCTGCCAAACATGTGTCAGGAATTAACCATATATTAGCGACTACCAGAACTGAGCCAGTGTAAAGCCAGTATTGAAAAATTATTACCACGAGGACTGAACCAGTGTATAACCAGTTTTGGGAATTTGATATTGTTTTGTCAAAGTACTGTCAATTATTACTGTTAAACAAATATTCCGCCGCAGAATTTACTGAAAAATCATCAATGATATAGTTAAGAGCGCTAAAGATATACTGGCAGAGTCCTGGCTCAAAGCTGGCCTATTATTTCTTTGCCCTTGGCATAGATTTCAGTACAATTCTGGTTTTCCAAAACTGTCTTATCTGTTAGCCCAGTTTTAAGAATATATTACAGACTACCAGGACTGAGCCAGTGAATAACCAGGTTTTTAATTTTTGTATTGTTTTCTTAATACAGTCAATCACTACTGTCAGATAAATATGCCGCCGCAGAATTTACTGAGAAATCATGAGTAATATAGTTAAGAGCGCTAAAGAAATACTGGCATAGTTCTGGCTCAAAACTGGCCTATATTATTTATTTGCCCTTGATAAAGATTTCACTTCAGTTCTGATTTTTCAAAACAGTTTTAACTGCTTCTCCAGTTTTGAAAAATTATTACAGACTACCAGGACTGAGCCAGTGACTAGCCAGTTTTAAAATTTTTGTATTGTTTTGGTAATATACTGTTAATCACTACTGTCGGATAAATATGCAACTAGCATTTACTGAAAAATCGTCAGTAATATATAGTTACGAGCGTTAAGGATACACTGGCACAGACCTGGCTCAAAACTGGCCTACTATTTTTTTGCCCATGACATAGATTTCAGTTCAATTCTGATTTTTAAAAACTGTTCAACTACTAGCCCGGTTCTTATTTGCCGCAGTACCACTTGGCAGAGTTGGTTCAATATTGGTCAAGTACTGGCAAATCAGTATATGGACCGCAACTCATAAATTAACCATTATTTTCTGTTTGGAAAAAAATCACATCATAAATTGAAGTATTGTCATGGGGAAATTAATGTATTCAGTGTTATCTTCGTTGCGTATATATAGATATATTATAGAAATATCTCAATTTTTTAATGCCTATAAATCTCCCTCAAGATTCTTGATAATAGAACTCAAACCAGATAACATTATTGACAGTCTTGTAAGACAACCTGTTCATTTGATATTTATAATGATTACACTATCAATTACAATTAAATAATCGATGAGAATTTCTAAATCTCTGTTCTCATGCTTTCACACAATAATCTAAAATATATTTTAAATATCTACATTCTTTTAATAGATTTAGATTTAATTTATTCAGTAAATATTTTTGGTGCATTTATTGCACATATATGCTATAATTAATTTACACTGTAATTATTAGTACTCTTAAATAATCATTTTTGCAATTTAAAAAAAATATTGCAATATGTATATAGAATGTTTGAGGTTGTGAAATATATTTTAGGATTTAACTAATCCGATGGAAAAGCTGTCGGTATCAGAGAAAATGACAGCAGGTCCCGTGGGGGAAAACGAAAGGGGAATATGCTTTGAATTTTCAGTTTCAAGTCAATCCGCTTACCTAAATCTCATTAGAATAGACCAAAAGAAAAACCGCAGGATATTTCGCTTCTCGATAAAAGGCGGGCCTTCAACAAACAGCAGAATTGTTAACAAGTTCTTCATTATTTATTGAATCATTATATATATTGATATCGAAACATTGCGCAAGATCGATTTGCATAATATTAAGTGGTTCGGGTCAATATTTAGTCAGACGGAAAATAACGAACAATTAATTCTGTTATAAGAAAACAATAGTATTTTTGTTATTATTTTTATTATTATTACAATTATTTTTATTTTGTATAATGACCGGGCCCTGGCCGGGGCCAGGTCGGGTTGCCCCAAATCTAGGTCTAAACATTGGAAGCCAGGCCGGGGCCCGGTCGGTTTTAGTGTTTCAACCAGATCAGGCAGCAAAACCTTTGAAATATTATAGGAATATTCCCTGGAATTTTATAGGAATATTTCTTTGTAAGAATAATATATTTCTTTCATTGCAAGAATATTTAATTAAAATATTGCGATAATATTTTACCGAAATACTAATCAGAATATTTTTTAGAAACCCTAAAGGAAGATTTTGGGAATATTCCTTGGAAAGTTGTGGGAATATTTTTTAATTATATATTTAACGTTCACTGATGAATTATATATTCTGATAATATTCCTCGGTGTACTGCGGCCTAATATCTCCTTGGAATATTATAAAAATATTTCGACATTCTGATGAAATGATCCTTCTGTCGTTGAAATTTTTGTTTTGAAATTTTGTGAGAAAACTTCTTTGGAATATTATGAAAATAGTTATATGGTATCTTCTGAATTTTGTTAGGAATATTCTGATGAAATATTCTGAAAGATATTCTTTTAGATATTGCGGAAAAATATACTTTTTTGGAAAATTTGTGGAAATGTTTCTGTGGAATATTTTAGCAAATATTCCTTTAGAATGTTGTGGAGATATTTTTTTTATTGTTTTGTGAGAAATCTATTATTTTTTTTTTGAATAATTTGCAATATTCCACCCGTGCAGAAATTGCCCCACTTTTCCCTATTTAAAATAGGGCTCTAACAAGGGCCTTGCAAGAAACTAGGAAAACTAGTTAGACCCTTACTAAAGCCCTATTTTAAGTAGGGCCAAGTGGGGCAATATCTGCACGGGCATTGTAATTCCTTGAGAGTATAAAATATTCCCACTGTAAACTTAAAAGTATCAAATTGATACCAAAAATATCAAATTGATAAAAAAATTTGAATCAATTTGATACTTTTGGTATCAATTTGATACTTTTAAGTTTACAGTGCCTTTATTAATTAATATTTCAAATATTAATTTGGAATATTCTCTAATATTATTAATATTAAATGTTATTCCATACTTTCGAAAAAAGAAATCATCTGCAATTACAAAAACACGATTCTCATCACATCTCGAGAGGGAAATTTCCATTTTTCCCTCTAAAGCAGCTGAAAATGCTCTCGTGCGTGCAAACGATGATAAAAATCGATTTACAAAAAAAAAAAAGAACAACAAGGAATGACATCCGGATTTTTTGGTCGCGCACTCTAAAAGCGACGAAAATGAATGGATATTTTGTAAGTTTTGTATATACTAATATATGATTCAAAGAAAAGAAAATGAAGTCCGAAGATAAAGGAGCTCGTGTTGTTCGGTATGACTTAAGTAGTTTTAAAGGCGAATATATAAGCGCGTGAATAGGTCGCGAGCAGGTGTGCCCAAAAAGGCCATCGAAGTTATATATATTTTTCGATTCAAAGACACTCCTCATTCGATATGTGTATATATATGTATTTATAATGGGGGAATGACACCGTGAGCGCGAGTTTGTATATACATACACCTATATATAATAGGCTCTCGAGTAGTCTATTAAGCCTCCTGGAAACCAGTTAGAGAGTTGGCAATCCAGTTTAGGTACAAAATGGCTGTCGTTTAGCGAGGATTAATGGTCTCGAGAGTACCCCAGGGTAGTATAATGGGGCAGATGCATTCAGGGATGGGATTCTCTTTCCCCCACCATATTATCCGGTAACCTCATTATGTACACCTATCTAACTGCGAGGTCCATTATGCCCTTTTTGCGCTGCTTGAATCTATACGGATTCACTGTTACACAGCCTTTTGCTTCTCATCTCTATGTGGACATACAAAATATATATAGTATATATAGAGAAAATATAATAACAGATATATATACACACACAGAAGCCTCATATTTGGGTACCAAAAGGGACGTTTAGTTTGGCGTTTCACGCTCGAGTGGCTCCCCTCGTTTGATATCTTCTCTCTCTCTCTTTTCTCTCTTTACACTACATATAAGAGTCGGATGTTTAAAAGCGACTCTCTCGACTTTTTCTGCTTTTGTGCCTTTTCGATGACAGATATTTTGAAGCTATTTAACGTCGAATCGAACTCTTCGAGACACACGGCGTGCCGCCTCTCGCTGTCATGACACCTGCACTCAAAAACGAGTGAGAGACACTCTTATGTTTTACATTCAAGATGCTTAATAAGCCGGCACTAATCGATTGAGCTTTAAAAATGCGCGGCACACGCATGGGAAATCTATTTTTGAGGGTGGGATGTATTTTTTTTTCTTCTTTCGTGTCGGCAAAAGATGCAAGGAATACGGATTTTTCAATGATGATGATGATGATGAGGAGTGTCTAATAAAAATGGGAATAGAAGGTGATTTTTTGAGGTCTTTCTGTTGAAATAGAATGACATTTTTGCCACTATTATAGGTACTTATGAATGAATAAGATATAAATTACTTTTTGATGCTACCGTGTGACTATGCGGTATGTTTCAGATATATGGTAAAAGTGTTTCAAATGAGTGATTTTTTTATCCTCTTTAAAGATCTATAAAATATGATTATTTGTACTTTTCCGGGAAACAAATCTGATGATAATACCAGTGTCATCATCTTTTGAATTAAAAAATAACAAAGACAATTTAGTCCGCCACATGAGGATTTAATGTGGCAAAAATTATATCTTATGAAGAAAAAAATGTATATTTTTTTCAGTTGCGACATTTTTACAACTTATCTTTCTGTTACTTTTCTAAGAAAATCAAAAATTTTCTCACTTTTGTCTGACTTTAAGGATCCTTTACTACTGGTACAAAAATTACAATAAGAATATAATCTTCTCTAAATCTGTATTAGTAAAATTTTTAACTAATTTTGAATTAGTGACTAACTTTTTTTCTTTTGTATTAGTTAAAATTTATTATTAAATTAGTAGAAAAATTTTTTTTTACTATTTATTAGTAAAATTTAACTAATTCCAAAGCAAAAAGTCAGTCATCCATTCAAATTATAGTTAAAGGCTAATATAATTTCAGTAACAGACTTATCTTAGAATAAGATTTTCTTTTTACTGCGTGTATTTCAACCAATAATTTCTTCATTTGAAGCAAATAATTTTAATAATTGATTTTAAATTAATTTAATTTTAGTTTAATAAAATTTAAAACTGAAATAAAATTAAATTTTTGTAATTTATGTTACAAGTGAAAAGAAAATGCTATTTTAAGATAAGATTGAAATTAATTGAGTCCTGGAAATAATAAATAAAAAGAAATAGTAGACAAATGGTAAATAATAATTCAAGTTTGTGTAAAGAAAAAATATTTATACAGATGTGAATTTACAAAGAAAGTGAAATTCAGATGATCCAATTTGAACTATCATGAAAAATTCAGCTCGATAAGGTTCTGCCTGACCAAAAATGACTTTTACTACTGATGTATATACAAAAAACCCCGCTAATCCTATGTCTGACTGCAACTAGCTTTTACTACTGATATCAAAATTAGAATATAATTAGCTAAATTCTTGTCTAACCGAAACACACTTTTACTACTGATATCAAATTTTCAAGAGTAAAAAAAACGCTGAACTTCTGTCTGACCTCAACTGACTTTTTCTACTAATTTAACAAAATTTACAAAAATTCCATAACGGTTATAATGATAATTGTTTTAAATTCTTACCACATAAGCGGTGAAGAAAAGTAAAAGAAATTTTTTCAAAAAAACAATAATGACTGCGTTTTAAAAATGTTGTTAATTAAAATACAACTAATTTATTCCCTTAAAATAAAAAATGTCCTTTTGAAATAATATTGAAATTCAATTCGATTATTAAAGAGTATCAATGAAATATAAAATAAATAAAAAATTTGGAATTTCAATAAATATGAAAATTTAATGAATTTCGTTTCAGATAAAAATTGATTGTAATTTAATTTAATTTCAGTTTAATCAAATTTAAAACTATTACAAGTGCACTGAAAAAAAATTTATTTGATTAAAATAATGAATTACTTGACTATTATCAAATAAATATTTATTCATATCAAATAAATTTTATTTGATTAAATT
>JUFY01031076.1:0-15345 GCA_001855655.1 Leptopilina clavipes | reverse complement strand
GGTTTGTTTCTTTACGAAATTTCCCTAACACTTCGGCGTACGTCGTGCCTTTAGCCACCTTGACGATCATTGTTGATCTTTGTTGTGGCTTTCTGACCTTACTGGCTGAACATGGCATTGGTACCAGTTTCGTGGCTTTGCTTTCAGTCTTTTTTAGAGGTCCCTCCTCCTTCTTTTTCGACTCCTTAGTCAACTCGGGACTACTTCTTCTTCTCTTTGGATTTTGAGACTCCAAGACAACGTTTTTTAGCACTACTGCGTTAAAACGGTCTCGTCTAACCCTTCGGTCTTGGCGTGCTCCTTCCGACCAAGTTAATCCTTGGTAGAATCTCTGATCTTTTTTTTGTCGCTGCTGCGTGCTTCTCCTTGACATCCTGTATGAGCGATGTTAAGCTTTTAAGTCCATCCTTGATTGTCATATTGACTTTCCTCTGGACTTCGCAGGACTTTAGCATTTTGTTGACCCCTTTTTCCATTTTTAAAATGCACGCTGATTCCTCCTCACGCAGCTTAATGCATTCGTCTCGATCTTTATTGCAGAAAGCAATATCATTTGACGAAGCATTATTAAAAACAGAAATACCACTGCCCTGACTCGTCACGCTGCTCGCAATTAATCGTCTTTCTACCCTGTCCAAGATGATCTTTGGTACTAATAACGGGTTGTTGCCCTCCTGCATCCTTGGGCCACTGGCCACCGCCCCCGTGCAAGGCGCTTGACGATTGAAACCAGTGAGGGATTTAGCCGAAGCATTACCCCGCAGGTACTCCTTGTTTTTACAATCGCTCATTTTGGTCTTTGCTGTTTTGGTCAAAATAATATCAAAATTAAAATTAAAATCGAAGTAAAAATCGCAAAATCAAAGATAAAATCGATGTCAATATAAAAACCAAATTTAAATTCAAAATCACTAAATTATAATTAAAATGAAGTTGAAATCTAAGTCAAAATCAAAATGGAATTAAAAAATGCCAAATCATAATTAAAAAAAAGTCGAAGTCTATGTAAAAAATTAATAATCAAATAAAAAATGAAATTTAAAATAATAATCAAAATCAAAATTGAAGTGAAAAACAAATTGAAAAATTGCACCATATTTCCGAACTTAACAGTTCCTTTTCAATAGTGCATTTAGATTCACCTTTTAATATAAAAATTAAATCGAAAAAGTTATTTTCCTACTTGGAAAGATTTTCTAGAAAATTTATCGGCATTCCTATTATAATAATTTTCTCCAAAATTCCTTCCAATTTGTACTAAATTTACAGTAAATTTTTGATTGCACTCTAAACCTAGTCGGATTTACAAAGAAAATTATTATCGGAATTCCGATGGAATGTAAAGAAGAAATTTCTTAATTTTCTGCAAAATTAATTTGTAAAGGGGGCAGAGCATCCTTGATTAATTTTAAACAATAATAATGAAACCAATTTATACTTTAGTACTTTTTTACAGCAACGCTTTTTTTCTGATTCATAAAGATCTTTGTTTTCAAAGATAATCAAAATATCATGAAAAATTATATTTTCCACTGACGCCATCGAGAGGATAAGATTGTTTAAATTTCAGGACATATTACTTTTCACAGCATATGTAAAATTTGTGGTTTTTATATGAATCAATCAAATGGTTTCTTTGGAATCTATTTCTGAAAATGTTCAGTCATTTTGGACTATTTCATCAAATCGGTACAATCTTTAGGATTCGAGTTTGTTATTGCCCGAAGGCTATCAAGTTTGAATTTGAATGAAATGGCGTCCGAATGTGTGTGTGTGTGTTCATGTGTGTTAGATTGTAAACGCTGGGTGGACTTATTGGGATGTACTCAAAACGTTCTTCAGGAAGAAAATCGTAAAACGTCGTTTTCAAGTGAATCTCGCACGTATAGGACGCCTAACGTTGGCACGTATTTATAGAAATGCAGAGGAAGGAACCAATCACGACATATAAGGGAACTGGATAACGGAAGTGTCAGTTTATGTCGTCTGTTCCATTGGCTGAAACTGGCTTCAATGCGTCATAACATTTTGTCACGATATTTTTACCCTCTTTATGTCACTTTTGTAACTTTTATATTTTTTTCACCTTTCTAACCGTCCTTTTCTTTTCCATTATTGTTATATTAGAAACAATTCGCTTTCAATCGAGTACGTATCTCAATTTTTCAAGATTACAATTGCAATCTGCTCTGCTTTTTTAGAAAACAATTTTTTGGATCCTTTTTTTTCAACTATCAAAGTCCTAATTAAAAAAATTATCCAAAGAGAAAATTATAATAATTTTAATTTAGTAAAAGAAACTTACGTTAAGGGGTTACATCCAGTTAGACCGTCGAAAAAAGTCGATATTTTAGGAACTTTTTCTCAGAAAACTATTGAGTATTTCAAATTAAAAATTAAGACACATATGTGTCCTGACGCGGTGAAAGGGACCTTACACCACATCAAATTATTGGTTATGTTTACAAAAGTTTTTGCTTGATTTAAGATTCATTTTTAATTACCTGAAGTCAAAAACAGATTTTATTAATTATTTCATAGATAAAATAGTTAATAAAAACTGTTTTTGACTTCAGGTAATTAAAAATGAATCTAAAAACAAGCAAAAACTTTTGTAAACATAACCAATAATTTGATGTGGCGTAAGGTCCCTTTCACCGCGTCAGGACACAAATAAAGGGTACTTTTAACTTTATTGTAACATATTTTATTTATGAAAATAATTTTTTTTTAAACTTCTATAAAGAATTTGCGGGAGCTCTTCCAAAGCGATGGATCTTGCAGTGAGCAGGATATTTCTGGACTGGATCATCTAAAATAAAAAAAACAATGAAATGAGAATATGCGTATGACCCGAGATGCAAGAAGCTTTCCTCACAGCATCTGGATATTTCAGGACAACCTTCGGACGACCTTGGGATATCAATAGGCCAACGGAAATTAGGATATCTCTAGGATTGCTTCTCGTTTAGCCTTTCTTGATAGCTGACCTACAATTATAATGAGCAAATGTAATTTCTTCCCTTACAATTAATCCATGGACAGTCATGTCATTAATGAAAAAATTTTTTAGAATTTAGAATCTTACAACTGTTTTTCTTTTATTATTGATTTACCCTGTTGGCTTAAAATGGCAACTAGCAACAATCGATAACTCAGGAGACAAGGACCAGATCCGCTATCCTGTAGATTCGATATGGTTCCAAACTTTTGTTGTGTTTCGTAGATATATATGAAACCGAGAAAAGAGGAGTTTTCGTACAACGTGAGCAAAGCAAACAAGAAGAGAATTATGTGCAAAAGTGTTTTTTGCTACATTGACAAAGACAAAAAATTGTTTCTGACTTTGGGTGCATTGTTGCCAAGGTAAAACCACGTGTCATAAGCACACGCTTAAAGATAGACGAATACCATTATTCATTACTCTCAGACGAAGTAAACGTGAAAAATTGGTGCGATCAAACAAGACTATCTGTGAATCCTGAGAAAACGAATATTGTCGTTTTTACTAAGAAATACAAGGTTCCTAAACTAAAGAAACCGGTATTTTATGGTAAATAAATTTTTCTTCTGAATCAGCGAAGTACCTGGAAGTAATCCTTAATAAAAAGTTGAGTTGGAAAGAACATTTCGAATATCAGTATGGAAGATTCGATACTGCCTTCTAGGCGTGTATAGAAGGGCAATATGTTCATCGTGGGGGTTAATACCTAATGTGGTTTATTGGCTCTACCAGATGATTTTAAAGCCTAGATTTCTGCACGCGGTAGTTGTTTGGTGGACTAAGACTCAACTCTTTCTGTAAAAGACAAACTAGACCAACTCCAAGCAATGGTTTTTAGAGATATTCAGGTGCTATGAGGACCACCTTCCAGAACTGACTGGAAGAAAGGAAGTTCCACTTGGAGACAAAGTATGGTATACTGACAGTTCCAAGATGGACTACGGCGCAGGTTTAGGTATTTACCGAAAAACTGGCATTAAAGTTGAATTTCAAATGTTCGGATAGCTAAATGCTGTAGCACCGAAAACAAAGATAATATTTAGTCATGTCTTTGGACATAGGTCCAAAGACTTGTTCGAATAGTAGATTTTGCAAAAGAGACTTCAATTATGCTAAAAGTATGTTCGATTTAAATTTAAATTAATAAATCTATTAAGTATTAACTATTTAGAACTAATTATCCCGACGACACCAGGTTATTTTTAACCTGACGTCGTTAACAAAAAGCAAATCTCAATTATAATTCTCTATTTCGTCGAAGATAATCTCGTTCCTTTGTTGCGTCGATCTGACAGAATATCTGGGTAATGGATCGAACTTCCCATTGATGGCAAGAGAAGAGGAAGAGAATTGATAAATAAGTAGGGAGGAAGGGTGTTAATTAATTACTGAGAAATAGATGAGTTCCCGACGTGCTAAACGTTAGACTCAGAAGTTGACGCGTTTTATTATGGGGGGAATTACCATCTTACACTTTGACATTATTTTAACTTGTTCGGTTGTTTTACACATTGGTGCTTAAGTCACTTCTTACATCATTTAGCTAAATTTCTACATTTGTTGGAACAAATCTGTTAAGGCTGGGAAATATCCTTTCGAATTGACATATATGTCTTCCTTTTTCCGACCAGTGACCAAAGAACTTATCCCATCAGATAGAAGCCTTTTGTATTATTATTTTTGAAATCGTTTTTCGGACTTGTAATGAATGTTAATTGTTAATGTTAATAATTTACGGATTAGCTCGTCGGACCTAGGTTCGTTATAATAAAATGATAACATTGCAATTACAGAAATACTTCAAAATATATTTACAACGATTAAATAAACAGAAAAATCATTAAACGTATAACAAACGACGAACGACGATTAACAAAACATTATAATAACGCGCGGACGTACGGACGATATCAGACGAAACGAAATGTATGCGATAATATCGCTTTTAGGTTAAGAACCTTATCGTAAGCAGTAAAACCGCTTATGGCAATAGCCATTTTACTTTGGTGGTAATACCACTTGAGGTATAACCTCTTCTCGTTGGCGGTACAACCGCTTGAGTAACACCTCTTAGGGTAAGACCCTTTCATCGCGGTAAAACCGCTTCGAATGTGTCGAACACGGTCGCGCTCAAGCTTATATGCCTGGGCCTCAGCTCGTCTGTCGCTAGTGGGGCGACGCGTGCGCTCTGGACATATCAGTATCGATCGCGCTTCAGGGCCGTACAATCGGTTCGTGTTGCCACTCGATAAATAAAATTACTTAAGTTCGCGTATAAATTCTTACTATTTTTACAGTATTGTTTAAATTGTTTGTGCCATCGAATATTGTATTTATCAGAAGTCTTACAAATCGAGTTATATAGAATAATTACTGGTGTCTTGAAGTAAAACTTTTTAGTTCAAATATGATTTTTAATTTGCATGGATATATTATAACGACTTAGCAGTATTTTTGATTTGCGACTTCTTCGTAATAAACTTAATTAACAACTTTATAACAATTGTAACTTTATGTAACTTAATTTGATAATAGTAAATAAATGTATAAAAGAGAATATTATTCTTGTTGTTAACACAAAGCCCCTATAACTGACAAGTGAAAACGATCCTACAAACAAATAAAAGTCAAGCTTTACCAACCTGATTAATCAGCTAAATTCGCTTTCGCGATAAATAATTACTTATTTGTTTGAAAATCTCGTTCGTGCTCGGGACTTAAGAGCTGATTCGGACTAATTTCAAAAATTTTTTAATAAATTTTTTAAAGTTTAAATAATAACTGTACTACTACAACAAAAAGACTCATTCTTTGAAATTTAAAATTTATTTATTCTATTTAATGCTTACAATTCTCTTTTAATTTCTATACCCTAAAAATGGACAGAATATTGGGAACATTAATTTTTTTTCTGTATCGAAATGTAACTAATATTCCATTAGTAGAATATAATACGCAAAATTTTAATTCCAAAAAAGATTATTTTGTCAGATTACGTATTAAATAGACGATTCTAAATTCCGTTAAAGAGAATACATTTATGATTTTTAATTTCAAACAAATCCTTCTTAAATGGGTGAGGTTGAAAATTATTTATTCAAAATTGGAAGTGATTTGTCGTGTTGTAAATTTCTTTCAATCCCATAAGTAAAGAAAATTTTGATTTTCTACATTAAAAAGAATTAAAATCTACATATATATTTGTTCTATACGTGGAATTAAGAATAAGAGGGAATATTCGTAATTTAATTTAATGTCAAAATTAAAGAAAATAGAAATATTTATTTCTTTCTATTACAGTCTTGTTACCTAATATATTAACAAATTGTGGAATAAATGTCAAAAGTGTGAAATTAATTACAAATTTTTATTTATATTACAGACTAATAGCTTAATAAGATGCTATAAAATTTGAATACATTTCCATGCTTTTATTTTCAATTTATCTTAAACACAACGAAGGTATAAAATTAATAATTATAAAGATACTGTAACCCACTTTCGTTGCTTATACTTATCTAAAATGCATGAGACGTCTAAAACTCAATCTAATTAAATATGTATTTTAAACTTTAGAAAATTCCCATGCTTTCAAACTGATTAAAGATAATAAAAAAAAAAAAAAAATGAGAAAAATTCTAAAGGTTATATTTTGCTCTAAATATTTTAAAAAGACTTCACATATTTATGTTTTTATCAAAAAAAAAAAGAAAATTCTTTAGAATCAAAAGAAGAATTTTTTTTTTGATTCTGCGTATATGTATTTTAATAATTCAACCCGTTTACTGACACGATTGCGCGATGGACGAGATTTTAAGAGGATGATTTTAGACATGAAACACGTCACATCAGAGGGAAGGGTTTTTATTCAAAGTTTTTTTTGCTGTATGAGAGTACAAGGATATCTCGTTTCCTCGTATATCTTCCCCCAATTTCCTCCAATCGGCCTTTCAGCATTCAGTAGCGCCCTGGGATGTTTTTATGTTCAAAAAAATATTTTTTGGCTTGAAAGGAAAATGTATTTTTGTAGTAAGGTACGTCTAGTCTTGTTTCAAGGAAACGAAAAGCCAATATTTCATGTTGAAAAAATTTTTATTTGTTTATCCTTTAATTTTGATATTTATAATAGCAGAGAGGTAAAAAATGTTAAATTATATACTGTGTTCTGAGATGCAACCGCATGGACGATAGAAAGGGGCCTTGATGGAAAGTGATATAAAATACTTGCGGTCGGACCGACTGACTCTAGTAGTTAAAGTCGACCCGTCGTAGCTGAGCAAATGACAAACAATGTTTTATTAACGAAATATACCAGGAGCTGGATTACGAATAGTGACAACGCTACAAATATTTCGCTACGTGGCGATTTGAAACTATATTCAGTTTGCAAATTTTGCTTTTTACCGAGTGAGTCAAAAACATTGTAGCAAATAATAGATTTAGGTTGCGGTAAGATTGTTTTGCGGGTTAAATTAAAAACTAAAAATTCTATTACGAATACTTTTTATAGCAGAAAGTATAAAATTAAAAATAAATTATGCTTTCGGGTTAAATTTACTAATGAGTTTAATATAATAAACTAATGAGTTTTCTCCATTTTTCTTTTGCCATTTTTACGTAATCGCCAATCCTAAATTGCTCAACCCACTTTTCTTTTATTCAAATTTTCATGCCCAAATTCTCCCTTTCCGGAAAACTCAATAATGGTGATCCTCACATAAAAATCGCGATTCCGGAAGGAATCGTCAGTTAATTCAACACTTCTCCAGTCTTCAAGTTAAAATCCAAGTCTTCTTTTATTCAATATCTACAAATCCAAAATTCACTTTCCAAATTTTATTTAATAAGAAATTTAAACAAATTAAAAAAAAGTGTGTACAAAAATTAATTAACTATCTTATTTTTCTACAATCTTTATCATTCCTTCCAATTCCGGAAAGGTCTTGTTCTGTAAGCAGTATGAGATTTATTCCATAATTTTATTTTCTTGAATCCTAAATTAAAAATTAAAAACTTAAAATTGCATTACGAATACTTTTTATAGCAGAAAGTATGAAATTAAAAATAAATTATGCTTTCGGGTTAAATTTACTTGAATAATCAAAACGTTTTATTATAATTTAATTTTACAATTACAAAAACCAAAACGATTATTTTTAAAAGAATTGATGGAATTAAAATTATACTTTAATATTACAAGTGATTTATCATTTTCTTTAACAATTAAATAGAATTTGGACCATTCTAAAAGTTGAAAAATCAAATTTACGTGAAGTTTAATTAGTAAACGTAGATATTGGAAACGTGTCATAGAGAATATTTAGGAATAAGGAAACTCCTTTGTTTTCAATCATGGAACAAAATTTATTTTCGATTTTAGAAAAATAATTCTTTTCTTATTATTTTTGTTATTCATTGAATGAAACAGTGAAAAACCATAGATGAAGTGAAAACAATTTTTTCCAATTGTTCAGAAAAGTGCCATGAATTCTTTGTCAAAAGTCTTATCTGGTAGGGTTATGTTCATTTTCTTTTTTGAAATACATGTTTGCAGTTTAAGTTTTGAAGAAACTATTAACGCTTTTTTATTTTGGATGTCATTAGGAACAAATTTCACTAAATATATATAAGTTTTTAACCCTAAATAGCGACAGTCACTATTTGTAATCCCGCTCCAGTTTTTAAAATCTTATGTTGTCGCATTACTGATTTAATATTATTTAGGAAAATGAATACAGTACCCAAATTGACTGCCCTCTTCTTAAGATGACAAAAGGAAACTCCTTCTTAAAAAGGAGTTTACCAATTTGAAATAAAGGAAAAATATTTAATGAAAACTAATCTTTTATTATGTCAAAAGTTTGAAAGGGAACCTCATTATTTCAATTCCTGGTTTCAAGCTTGGAAATTGGCGAGCTTTAAACTCGTTGCTGCGTAAAAGCCACGTTTCTCTTGGGCTACATCGTCCCTGGGATATTAATCACCCGAAGAAAGTTCTTGGCGTCGCACCTAGACACTAGAAGCATCTGTACCTGAGAACACGTGACCTCCGGTATCCTTCCCTTATTTCCTACTCGCGTCTATCTGCACAATGATATTCGTCATCACCTTCAAGCATATAAACTGACCTTTATGCATACCCTCATAATATTTTCATGAACCATGAGACGTGATTCCATAAATCATATTTTGGGATACCAGTGTTACCACAAATGATATGTATATATTTCAAGATTGTTGATTTTACTCATAATTTGTTGGTGACTACAATTTATTGTAATTACTCGTAATGATCACGCATCTAGTCGGACTCATGATTTTAAATCCGGATCAAGGAATTGATCACTCCCTATATACATATTTTATATTTTGTTATATTGCACTTTTCCATTGGACTAATTTTTGTTGATAAAGTTGAAGTTAAAAGAAAGAGTTTCTTTAGTAACTTTTAATTAAAAATAATAAAAATTATTATTATTTTAATAATAATGAAACCAATTTACACTTTAAGAGGTTATAGCCACTTGGGATTTTGTGGGGAATTGCCACCGTGTGATCTTCTCCTTGCCCCTTAACATAGAGAGTGGGGATGTGAATGTATGTGTGAATGCGGTAGATACATCAGAACGTTCTGTACAGTCGTTGAGTTTGGTCGAGTCGTGGCTTACATCCTACATATAATTTATATTATTTAATGTCTTTATATTAATAATAAATCTAACCTAAATTATCTATCTCTCAGTTAATTAACACGCAAATATGGGAATTCTTCTGATACCAAAATATAAATATTAAATCCAGTTATTTTTATAACCTAAAAATTTCATAAATTTTTTTTGACCAGCGACACACTGTTTTTGCAGTGATTACTTGACTACTAAAACTTATCACCAAAAATTTGAACGTTTACATTGGACTAACGCCTGATATAGAATGATCTGCCAATAGTTAGATCATCTTTGATAACTTTTAAATGGTAATAACGAAACCAATTTACACTTTACTAACCGTTAGCAGTGCGCTAACTCACACCGAGCACCAAAACTGATAACGTTTACACTCAAACGCCAGATCGAGAATAATTTCTAACGCGTCAAAAATGTACATACGTCGCCTACTGACGAATGAATTCGCTCCTAGTGAACGGTAAATGAACTAAATTCTCAAACGAATGGGTCGATAACAAAAATCAATACACCAATTTCAATAATTTAATCACACGGTTCATTTTGCATTTCTGTCAAATCGATTGTATAGATATATTTTTATTCCGTAACACCATTACGAGAAATATATTATATTAGACATTTGAAAAAATGTTAAATTATCTTTGCTTTCTGATGCACTTGTTTTGTGAAAGGCTGGGAAAAAATGGAGTGTATTTTGCACTTTATTAGGAAAGTAGTAGGTTTGGTTGTATAGCGACAATTGGAACAGTGGCAATCCTTATATACTCGGCTGACTTACGCGTTCTCCGCTTTCAACAGTGGAAATAAAGAGGACGATGAAACGACTGGTAAAAGAAGATCCGTTGGTTGGAAAAGGCGTTCGTAGCCAGCGCACTATCTTGGAAAATTATGTCATTCCTATCTCTCAGGCTGAAAGGCACGACCTACAATGGGTACGAGAAGATATGACGCAACCCGAAATAAAAGGGCGAGTGAAATCTTTACCTTCACAGTGAAGTATCTTCCTGATAACTTCCAACCATCTTCTTAGAATAGAATTATTACCAAGTGCGCAATGAATTTCAATTTTCACAGGGCAATTTAATTGATTTCATTTTTTCTTTCCATGTATATTTTCTTTTGCAAATAACATCAACTAGTGTCACGATTCTTCTACAAAGGAATAATAATGACTATTAGTAATAATATTAATAATAATGACTAATAGTCATTAATTACAATAAATTTTAATAGATTTTTAATTTCTACTTACACTTTCACTTTGACAAATTTTTATTTCATTTCCACTTTCAAAGATTTCCATATTCACTTTCACTTTGACAAATATTTATTTTCAATTTCATTTTCACTTTAACAGATTTCTATTTTTCACATTCACTTTTTTCCTTCCTACCTGCACATTTTTTTTCTTACTTTTAGTTCTCTTATCTGTCTTATATTATTTTGCTTTTGTCTTCACTTTTCTGGCTCATTATTTTTTCCATTTTTTTTTTTTGAAACTTTTTTTTATCGTGCTTCATTAAAAACAAAGTCAGTTTATGAAACAGTTATATCACGAAAATGAAAGACAAACAATATTCTTTTCATATAACTAGAACATTGAAATGTGGATTTCAAGGTTATTTAATTTGAAATTACAAGAGGAAAATTTTCACAAATAATAGACAATTTTTCCTGGAAGATACATTAAAATCTTGAGTTCAATTTGTGTCAGTTTATACGCAATAGTAGATGAGAAAAATTGTAGTTGGTTCGACATTTTACGTAATGTTACGTCGTGTAACGTCCCGTAAATATTCAAAATAATTATTATTTAAAATATTAATTATTAATTATTATTCAAAATAATACAATATAAATAATATTTTTTATCTTATTATTTTAAAATTATTAATTAAACATATATCTAATCTAATCTAACCTAATATTAACAAGCGTAATGAGGGTAACCCGACGCGAGTGTTGAGACCTAAGTTGAAACCCATTGTACCTACCCCCCATTGGCTCGAAAACCGGTCAACCTATGCAGAGATCTTTAGGGTAATTTGGCAGTTAATTCAACACATTTTTAATCTTCAAGTTAAAATCCAAGTCTTCCTTTATTCAATCTCTTTAAATCCAATATTCAACTTCAAAATTTTATTCAACAACAAATTATATAAACTAAAAAGTAAGTACAAAAATTAAATCTCATTCTTTTTCTACAATCTTTATCATTTTTCCCCATTCCGGAAAGGTCTTGTTCTCTAAGCAGTATGAGATTTGTCCCATAATTTTATTTTCTTGAATCATTATGATTTACTTTTGTTTTCGAGGTAATTATTTATCTGTTAGCAGTTTTATATTAATCTGAATCCTTTTAAATTCAAAAATCCTTAATATTTAATAATTAAATCAATTGAAAGTTTACCCAAGCTATTGAACGAAAGTCTAGGCTTACAAATTTATTTTATTTAAATAATAAAATTATTCTTGCGTTACATTCTTTGGACGTAGCAGTATATATTTAATAAAGGAGAAAAATTAATTTATATTTTTGTATCTTTTTTTAACTACTCTACAAAAAGGAAAAAAGAAACACTCGATGATGAAACAAAGTTTATATATCGAGTTCATTTTATTCTGTTCTCGATTTAGAGAAGGTGGCAAATTTCAAGAACAGTCGAGAGCAACGATAATGTGACGACGATACGTAGATATCCGGTCGTGACAATAACGATAAAGATTCCTCTAAAGGGAATCGCCTCACATTTCGAATGGTCGATGAAGTTTAGAGTGTTGCCAAGATCTTACAAGTTTCTTTTCTTCACACACGAAAAATTTACAGATCAATTCAATTATTTTTATACTTATGAGCTCTCAAATATAATTCTCAATGTGTGAAGAAAATTGTATATATCAATTTTATCAGTTGCTTTAATCTTTCATTGATAAATTCATATTTCATTGATAAACTTTTATTAAAATTTTTTTCTTACTTCTATTATTTGCTTCCTCGTAATAGATTTTGCATATATCGACTAATGAGTGACGATATTTATTATCGACTGACGCCTTTGTGAATCTAGTTCACTCATTGTTCACTAGAGGCGTAATTAACGAACAGACGCCTGAAAATTTCGTAACCTCTAATCATTCTCGATCTGATGTTTGAGAACTGTAAACGTTCTCAGCTTTGATGTTCGCAGTTTGAATAGTCACTCTGCAACCGAGTAATAGATTTAAATTGGTTTCATTATTCTTAAGAGTCATCAAAGATGGTCTGCATAAATCTTGGCATAATTTTTTTTAGATAATTTTCCCTCTGGTATTTAAATAAATTTAAACTTTTCACTTGTCTATTCCCCCTGCGACCACCTATTAAAGTGTAAATTGGTTTCATTTATTAAGGGGCACACCTAGTGTAACAGCCTAACAAAAAGGCCATTTTTGGAAATTTAAAAATAAAAAACTACTGTATAAATTGTTTTTAAATTTTAAGGTTATATTTATATATATTTTCACGGTAAAATTTTTAAAGAAAAAAATTAAATATTTTTAGAGTTACACGCGATCTCCGACGGCACTAAAAAAAAGTTCCTCTACTGCTGCAGTGATTCCGGCCTTCTCCGTGAATTATATTTTCTTATAATAATTTTTCCTAAAATAAAATTACTATTAAAGATTTTTTCCTTTAATAAAATTCGTTTTAAAATAATATTACTCTTCGAAATTCGGAACATCGGTAAAATTTCAAAATGTTCAAATAATAGTGTCACGTTCATGAAAATTGTTTTGTTGTCGTGAACGAAACATATAGTTTTTCAATTTGGTAAAAAATTAGTTTGTGATGAGAATATAAAAGATAGACGTGACCTTGCAAAAGTATCGAATAAAGCTCAGCAAAATTCTAAATGGTAGAAGGACGAAAAATGTTAGATTTCAAGTTGATTTCAAGATCATATTTCCCCTGCCGTTGGGAGAAAATGGAGAAGTAACGGATGAAAAAAAAAGAAAAGACTGAAGTTTCAGAATTTCAGCAGTTGCCGGAGAAAGGTGACACGACTTACAATTCACTATGACACAGGTTGTGGCTTTATTAACATTTATCCATACACCATGAGAGCAGTGTAGCTTCAGTTGGCAAGTTTATATGTAGTCCGTTAAAGAACAACTGTGGATAAGGCAATTTTTCCCCCTAATATAAATCCTTCTCCCAAAGGCGATATTGAAAAAGGCTCCAAAGGAAAATATATCTTCTATTACATTTTTCTCCGAAAATACCAAAGGTTCTTATTAATAACACTTCACAGAGAAACGAACTAAAAGGAAAAAAAATTTTTTTTTTGAATTATTTCCAATGAAATGGAAGGAAAGAAAACATTGTTAAACGAACAGAACAGAAGAAATTCAGTGAAAGTTGACAAATTATCGAATTATATTTGCGAAACAATGTACTTTTAAAGAAGGAAATTTATAACTGTAATTATCGAAATGGATATAAAGACGCGATATTTCCGAGGATTTATGAGGCTCTTTTGATTCTTAAAAGCGTTTTATTCTTTGTGTAATAACAGACTTTGGAGTCTATAAAGAAAACGTTTAAAAATATGGTAGTTAAAAATGTTTGTAACTTCCACCAAATGATTCTAAAAAGCCGTTTTCATTTGTTTGTACTTTCTATTATTAGCATTTTCAATTTGTGACATTTGTAACTAATGACAGATTTTTTTTAAGTCTGATATTAACATTTCCATACTAAAGTACCCAACAAAATTATAACCTGCTGTTGAAGGTCGTTTTTCAAACTTTTTTTTATTTTTATCAATCAATTATTTTTAAATTAAATAATATTGTTTTTGTACGTTTTTTTGTATCGCTTTAATTAATAGAATTCATAAACACTTGTTGATTCGGATCTAAATAGCTTCATTAATGGAACATCGAAAAATTGTTTTTTTAACTCATTTATAATTTTAACTCATTATAATTTAATGCAATCAAAGATTTATAAGTTCACAATTTTTAATAAACGTTACTTATCTTATAAAAAATGTTCTCGTTTTCATGTTTTTAATTTTTAACTTTCCAAAAAGGAAAACATAAATTTTAGATTTTCTAGCAAACATATGTGAGTCGGAGGGACCTACAGGGTTGGGACTCACATCTGTTTGCACTTTAAACTATGTTCAGAGGAAACATAAATTTCAAGAGATAAACTTTTCTATAAAGCAATCCTAGAAAATCAATAGTTATATATATACAAGTAGTTTAATTATTAGTTAAATAAACCAAATTCAATTAATAAATCTTTAAATAAACCAAATTCAATTAATAAATCTTTAATAATAATAAATAATGTATATTCCACAATAAATAAGTTACCAAATATATTTAAGTAACATTTTTATTTACAAATAATAAAAACATTAAATTAATTAATAAATAATTGTTTATTGAAGGAATATACATTGTTTAACACAAATATTAATACTTGAACAATTAAAAATTAATTATTATTAAAAATACAATTATTATATTAAATTCAAAAGAAATTATTAATAAACAATAAAATAACACTAATGTTAAGGCCATGAGGGAGAAATCCCTCGAAAAAAGTGGTTTCCCGCGTGTCGTATTACTTGTAAATAAGTTGAGATATCAAGTTCAGAT
>JUFY01031071.1:0-12878 GCA_001855655.1 Leptopilina clavipes | reverse complement strand
CCTGAGGTCAAATTACATCGATATAAGTCAAAAAATCACATTCCGAAATTTTCACCAACACAATGCTTCCTATGAGGAAGCAAAATAAAATTTTTATTGCTGTATCGACGAACTCGTGCAACGAGCGGTTGCAAGGGATATTACCATGTCACAATATTTGTCTGAAATAAATGAAAATAAGGAGATAATGCAAAAATACATTTTTAAGTTTTACAAAAAAAATATATTTTTACATAAAAATTATTATATAATTACTATTTATATACTTATTATTTATTTATATATTTATATATATATTTATATACTATTTATATTTATACTTTAACTATGTTTTAACTTAACTATTTAGCAGATTTCTGTTCTGTAAAATATGTTCGCTTAAAATATTAAAATCAACTCATATGACAATTAAATTTTTATTGCATTTCTGTAGAATTAGGCATTGTACAAACATAAGATAGTCCTTTACTTATTTTAATGAAAACACAAGCCCCTAATATGTCGAGTGTGGCTCTACAACTACTGTACACTTGTTTTCTGTATTCGCTACTTTCTTTATGTGAGAAATAATATTACTACCATGTTTAATGTTTTCTGTTTTTAAAATTTCAATGATAAGAAAACATTTGTTTTTTACTTCTAAAATGTTCATAATCCTGGAAAATTCATTGTTATGTGATATTCTAACTATACTATTATTTCTCTTGAAGTTTGAACAGTATGTAGATGTTGAATGCTTAATTCCATTACAAATAACATTTTTGTAACTATAAATTTCTTGATTATCTTTGATACCTATAGCTGCTAAAGCTATCCGTTCCTTTTGGGAAATCACTTGAGAAGTAAGTTTGTTATCCCGTCCTAATAAGATTGCTCCATTTGAGGTTTCTTTTCCAACAGGAAATAAATTTCGAGCAGATATTTTTAGCAATACCCGTTTTGCAGAATCACACATTTTTATTGTTTGAGACAAATATGGTAGAGTATCATGTTTTGCAATATTTTCTGCAATTTGAATACATACGCCCTTTGCAGAGTGTACACTGTTTTTAAGAACACGTAAATGAGATTCATATCCAAAGGTTGAAAAACACCATAATGGTCCACACATTTTTACTGCTTTCGGTAAGTGCAAAAGGAGGTGGACATTGTACGTCATTCTCTCAACTCCCTATAATTTTTCGAATTTTCGCACAAATTTATTTAATAATTTTTCACTTTTTTCTAAATCATTTTGCGTTATACCACATTTTAATAATAATCCTATTGCTTCCACTAAAAGAGAAAAATGTTTTAAATATTTCTCTCTAAGTATTCCTTGCAAGCAAGGAATTCCGTAGTACAAGAAAAACGATTTAAATTCCGTTGCCTTCCATTTCTTCCTGTCAGTTATTGGTCTTGTTAATCTATGAATTTGTTAAGGTGGTTTAATTTCTTTTAGCATTTTATTCAATTTATTTAAGGCATTTGGATAGCCAATGTAATAGTCCTTTCCATAGTTAACAAGCCATAAATTCATCATCAAATAAACAACTCCTAGGAGAACACAATGCATCCAGTCTGGTGGAAATCCCCACAAAACATTAAATTGTTGAACGGGATACATTGGACTCGGACCTTTAAATCCATTATAAGCACTTTTCTTCCCTTTTCCTTTATTTTCAGTAGAGTTTTTTAGTTTGAATCCTTCCTTCATTTCATTTCTCACATCTACTTCCTTTCTCTCTTTATATAAGCCATTTGCTATATATGTAATCTTCATTAGTTTCATAATTCGAGCACGGATATTTCCAAGTACCTCTTTTATTTTCATCTTCTCCATCTTTTGCCGTTAACTTCACATATCTTCCATGGTTATAACAATAAGGGCAACCGAACTCTCCATTAAACTGGACATTATTCATTAATTTAGCTCTAGCAAAAGTATCTGCACAACAGTAAAGAGGAACTATTTTACTATTTATGGCTTTTCCTTCAAAATTAGTCCACGTTACTCCTTCATTTAATAAAACATTTAGATTCTCTCTAAATGGTTTAAAAAGCATATGAGTCAATGGTTGTTTCGGTCCGAACCACAAACCTGCCAACAATAATTTTCTACTTCTTACTAATGGAGGTAATTCGTTTAAAGACAACAGTATTGGCCAACAGGAATATGTACCAGACTTAAAAAAAGCAGCTTCATCCACAAAAAAATTGAAACTGAAATTAGAAACCGATTTAAGAATTGTCGAATTTTTGTACAAATCACTGTTGTAAATATCTTCAATGCTATCCCTGTTTGTGATTCTGTATGTCTCATTTTTATTTAATGCTTTATTTATTTATGGAGTTTCCAAAAATCTTTTAAATTGTTCCTGCAAGTCAAACATAGCAAAAAAATAACCGTCGTTAATATTTCTTTTCCAAGAATGATTGCATTTATTATAAATAGCACAACCTACGTACAAGGAACCCTTTTGCAATTTTACTACATCTTTGCAATTGGGACATAAAGTATAGTATGAAATTATATTGAGAACAGTAGAGAAGACTCTTTTTAATTTGTAAACTGTACTAGGCAAAGAATTTGGACCAATAAGTAAATGTAGCACATCTAGTAAATTTTGCACACCAATGTTACTTTCTCCATTTTGAGCAGTTAGAGTTTCTATAATAATTATTGCTTCAGCCAACGATACATTGCTCCCTTCATACAGAGGTTGTTTCAATTTCTCATAATCAAGTAGTTCATCTTCAACATCGTCATTATCTTCCTCCTCGTCAGTACTACATCCTTCTGCATCACTTCCCTCATCAAAATTTAATTCGCTTTCTTTTATTAAATCATAATCTTCTTCAGCATCTTCATCGTTGTCGCTACTTTCACAAGTTTTAAAAAGTCCATCACTTGATTTTTTAATTGTTTCCTCGTGTGTTCTTGCACTTTCGTTGGCATCTTGTGATTGTAAATGCATAACTATTGATTCGTCTTTCCCATCAGCATCATAGTTTTGTTTAAAACTAGTTCTTGTAGATAGTTTTGAATTCAAAATACCATTACCAGCATCATAATTATTAACCTATAAATAAAAAATGTAGAAATAAATAAAGTTTGTTGCAAGAATTAAATATATTTAAGATTATTTTATAAGATTATTTATCCACATAGGACGTTAAGTTTTAACAAATTTTTTTATAGTAATATAATTAATGCTTCAAATTTAACAACTTATTAAACATAATTAAAATCTACACTATTTTAATTGAATTCTTAAATTTACTTTAATGCATAAAACGAGACGAAATTTAAATAAGTCCATTTTTACAAACTCCATAAATCTATTAAAAAAAGGAACCAAAAATGTCATAAAATAGACCCTCTTGAAAAGTAAAGCCCTTATGGCTACACGATTATTCTAAGATAGACCAGATGTGAGAAAACTACAAAAATGAGAAAGTACCTCTATTTTTTCATATTTTTGCTTTAAAAAGAAAATTTTTGACGATAAACATATAACATAAATAATTCTTTTTCATTTCGTTGCTTTAAAATCACTATTAAATTATTAAGCATTATTAAAATTTAATATAAATCTAAAATTTTATCCTTTATTCCTTTGGTTTAATGTAATATTTCATGTATAATTTTTATAAACTTACTTGTTCATTCCAGTCAGAAGGTTTAACTTTCTTGGCCACAAAGTTGTCATGCCTCTCAATATCCTATTAAAAATATAAAAAACGTTACCTAAAATAATTGCCAAAATAAATATTCTTTTCATTTACTAAAAATACGTAATATTTGAAGAGTTATCGAAGAACTCATTCAACGCGCGGTCGCAAGAAATAATACGAGTCAGGTAATAACAATGAACGCCTATGAGATGTTCTCAGGTATGTGACTGGTATTATCCCTTATGCAAGTACGTATCGAGCGAGTTCTTTTATACAACTTCTCAGATAGCACGTAATCTTGCGGCAAGCTTACCGTGCTGGCTGAAAGCATACCAAGCAGTATTGTATTTAGGTTATCAGATAATATTGCAGCAAGCTTACACAGCAAGCTTACACAGCAAGCTTCTATTGGGTACTTGTGGTAAGCTTGTAAAACTTGCACGGTAAACTTCCTGCAAGATTACGTGCAATTTTATACTTATTCTTTACAGATTATAACAACAGATTTTTAATATTACCTTATATTTTATCTTTCTAATATTCTGGGAGTCCTTATTCACACAGCTTATATTGTCTTCTTTAGTTGTCTTCTGAAACAGTTTTATTTAATTAATTGAAGTGCACAATAATTTTTTTGTCGCAAAAGAAATAACAAGAATGCATTCTATACATCGAATTGTAAGCTGCATTCTTATTCGTAAATTACTATTTAAGGAAGAACTCTCTCTGCATTGTTTGTAACAAATGAATTACTGATTACTATAACGTAACACACTTCCTAAAAAATTCAACTACATATTCTTTAAATTATTATTTATGAGTAAACAAAGTTCCATCAAAAACTCGTCATTTGTATTACTAAGAGAACTTCCTTAAAAAATTCTTAATATTTATAAAATAATGGATTAAACATTACTTATCGAGTTTTGTAGCGCATTCCAACGCGAACGGATTATGTGTTTAGGCAATGTGCATGTTGGACTATCATTTTTTAAATACAATTTATATTTTCTTTTGATAGTAAAATCACTTTTCACTTTTTCTATTTCGTTTTCACTAAATGATTCTAAATCGCTCATTTTGTAAAATTTATTTAAAGTATTATGAAGTTAGCATTAGAATCTGCGCGTAAAATATAGTTTTGCTTCGGAAAACAGTATGAAAATAGAATTTAATACTTGGGTTTAGGGTCTCTTTCATTCTAATGTTACCTCCAGGCAAAATATCTTTTCGGAAGGTTCATAACAACTGAAGTGACAAAAGCTCTCAGAAAATATGAGCATCCAAAAGTGTAGTTCATGAAAAATGCATATAATGCGAAGCATAAGGCTTTTTATAACGATTTCTCAACCGATTATTTCTAAACTTTTCTACAAAGTATCATAATTTTTTAAAATATAAAAACCCTATTGAAAAAATCACGTGTATGTACATGTGCAAAAACATGTATAAATACACGTGTATTTATATGTGTTATAATACATTCGAATTTAAAACAAGATTAAGACGTGCATTTACACGTGTATTTATATGTGTATAATTTTTGAAAAATTTATATTTTTTTGTATATATACTATATATGTAGTATATTGCTATACTACATATTATATAAAAATATGTATTTACACATGAAAATATACACGTGTATTTACACGTGTTTTTTTCAGTAGGGAGCTTCTTACAATAATATTTTTATAGATGTAGCCAATAAATGAATAAATTGAAATATTTAATATGCAATATTGATGCAAAATACATTTTATAAAATAATATCATGGAAAATAGTGGAGATGAATCCATAAGTATTTCTTTAATCGTATTAATAATTTTGAAGAAATAAATTATCAATTATTATTGTCAAAAAATCAATTTAATTCAAATAAAGAATTACAAAAAACTGATGTTTCGGTAAAGGTAGAGTACCATTCTCAGAATATTTCAAAGGTCTAAGAAGAATTAATTATTTGAATTAAATTGATCGTTTGACCAAAATAATTAATAAGTTATTTATTTCTTTAAAATTAATATCATGTCTGAGGTAAAAAATAATTTTAGGGTGACCAGAAGTTTTGAAGGACTTTTTTAGCGTCTGATTAAATTTTTTTTTTGCAATACGTATGTTCTTGTTTTCTCATATAAAATTTAAAGGGAGAGTTATTCAGTAAGAAAAGCTCCATGCATACGATTCGCATAAGTCTGTCTCGCTCGCACTCATGGGTTCTCACTGGCATGTAGGTTTTTTTTACTATATACTACTTTTCCAACTAGAAAAAAATAAAAATAAAAAATATTGGGTAGGGGGAAAATAAGCGGGCAACTTAAACTGTCCTGTTCCAAAGATTCTGTAATATTATTCGTCATAAGGCAACACGTCTTTAGTGGTTAAAATCAGTTTTGTAGTGTTCTTCTTTCTACGTACTGTTTTCAGAATATTTAGTAAAATGAACTGTGAACAAGAAATGTTTGCTCGTGTTCAAGAAGAAAATACAAATGAACAATATATTGTTCCTGTTAAGTGTATTAAAAAGTTTGATTTAGATGTTTGGAATTCTAAAAAACAATCAAGTTTAAAATTAAAGTATTTTAAAGTGAAGTTTAAAAATGTTAATAGTGATGGGACAGAAGTGATTGAAAAGCGACGTGCTCTTGTTTTAAAAATTTCAGGTAATTATTGTAAAGAATATTACATGTGTTTCTCTTGCATTTCAATAATAATAATAGATATACACTCTAAATCCGAATCAGTGAAAATTTCCACTGATTCAGATTTAGAGTGTATAAAAATACTTTTTATAAGGATTTTTTTGTCAATATTAGCAGTTTGAAAAAAATATGCTATATAAAAATTGACGGAAATTTTCTGTATTTTTCAAATGTGGAATTAAAAGTAATGTACCTGCAATATGAGAGTACTCAAAAAATTTTAATTAGGAACCATCAATAAATAACCATGCACGAAAAAATGTTTCGAAGTTTGTAACTAAATGCAAAATAGGGTGGGTGGGGGTCAGAGACTTTGAAAATAAGTGCAATGTTATTTATGGATGATTTCTTATTAAATTAAAAATGTGTTAGGTACATCTAAGAAAAAAGTTATTGATTTTCAATTTCTTATTTAAACATCATTTTTAATAAATAATGAATTTTTTTTCATTATGTGAATTTAAAAAATTAGCGAATGCATTTTAGAACTTCATTTGAGGACTCAGGAAGAAGAACTCGCCGAGCGCTCTGTCGCACGCTCTAATACTAGTCAGGTAGCAGTGAGTGGCCTAGAGGCGCTCACTGCTACTTGACTGGTATCAGAGTTTGCGTTCGAGCGCTCGGCGAGTTCTTCTTCTCGAGTCCTCATTTTTTAAATAAATAACGCAATTTAGTTGATTTTTTCTTTTTTATAGATAAAAAAAATTAACAAATAGCTTTTAACAAAAATCGAAATAAATTATGTTATACATTCCTAAAATGCAGTTCTAAAATAGGTTCGTTGAACTTAAAAATTGTAAATAATATTTTTTAAATGAAAGTAATATTAAAAATGGCCCCCACTTGAAAATATTTTCCGGAAATTTTGTGGAATAACTACTAAGAAATTTCCTGGAATTTCTCAAAAATTTTCAGGAGTATATTAGAGAATTTTTTGGGAGTAATTCCACAAAATTTTCAGAGAATATTTTACATGGGGGCCCATGTACATTATATAATACAATTTTCACATTATTTTTTTCAAATATTTAGATAGTCATGGAGATTTAGAATCCGGACGTTTTGCGGCTCCTCCTTTTCACCTGCGGAGCAATGTTACCGAAAGTGATATTTCTACTGAAAGTGACCAGTACGAGAACTCGGTAAGACTAAAAATAAGTTTTAATATTACTCTCAAACATACTTTACAAAACATTATAGAAAAAACAAAACATACAAATTCCATTCCTTTACAAGCCCGTGATTTCTTTTCCTTCAGAATCTCAAATTTCTTTCTAAGATCGCTCCACAGGACATATTCTCTCAAATAAAGAACATCACTCTTTAATTGAAAAAAGCCAATAGAAAAACGGTCTCCTTGAATATTTTAGTATAGTTTATTTTTATTTACGAAATATTTAAATCCTTATTTCACACAACACAGTAAAATTAAGGCGTATAATATTGGCAAATGTACAAAGTAAACACAAGAAGCATACAACCACCTGAGTTCCAATTGGGTAAAACCCTAGATAACGATTCAAGACTAAGTTTCAAAAATGAATGACGAATGAATCATAAAGAGATTAACTAATCTCTGTAGAGGGATGAACTGTAATTATTAAAGCAAAACTTTGGCGGTTCGGTACCAGCCTTTTGAGCATAGGTATATATAGCACCACGGGGCGCCCGATCCTAATATCATATTCTATAAAAATATAAACTTCTTAATTATCAACATATAAATTTTTTTTATAAAATTATATTTAAATAGTATATTAAGCAACAAGGAACTAAAGGCAGCCATTTCTTCACCGTGAAGAAATTTGCTGCCTTTGTTTCCACGTTACTTACGATATTTTTTATTCCAAAGGCCAAAACGTGGCGATTTCAGATAGCAGACGACAGGGAGTAAAAGTCGTTCATTTGTTCGACTTGTATGAAAGTGACGTCCATGTTTTCCCTAGGGCGAAAAAAACACATGGGACCATGCGACATTTTTATTCTTGGGAAAACATGGCCGTTATTTTCATGCGGTCGAACAAATGAATGACTTTACTCCTTGTAAGCTGGTATCTAAAAGCGCCATGTTTGTGCCTGCGGGATAAAAATATATTTAAAAAAATCTTTAATACATTTTTCTCTTTCAATTTTAGTTCTAAAAGCTATTTCTTCTAGAAAATATGATTTATTCAGTAACTTTAAAAACTTAAATAAAAGAAATTAAATTATTATTGTGTCCACAAATGTAAACACCAATTATATAGCCTAATGTACTAAAATCTAAAGGGAGAATTCATCAAAAACCTATAATTTGTAACATCATATTGATAAAACATAACTTAAAGTAGATTTTATATTTACAAATGACGAATCTATTTGCAATAATAAATGTTTATAAGTAAAAGAACACAAGACAAATTTTATCTTTATTATGTATAGTGAAATTCTTTGAAATCTCCACTAAAAAATTGTTATTATTCAATAATTAACTGATTACTTGACTATTATTATAATCTTTTACATTTAAAAATCTTCATGAATTTCTGATTTTTGTTAAACATTACATTTAGGTTCAGACGCCATGCTGTGCTAGGATGCTCGAGAGCCTTTTCTCTAACCATCGGTCGGTGGTGAGCCGAGTTCAATCATAAAAGATTTTACCCACAATAAAGAAACTCAAAATACTGTTTTTTTTTAAATGACAATAATCCTTCACCATCTGTTTCAAAGAAAAAGGAATACGATATTTCAAGAATATGTCGCTTGGCAAGTCCATTTTAAATACATTTTTTGTGTAGGGAAACTTTTACAACTTCAAATGTTATTGCCATTTGAAATCCCCATTTTACAGAGTACATCCCGGTGGGCAAAAAACCATGTTCGTCCCAAAAACGTTTCAAAAACGTTTTTAGAACGTTTCATGTTCACCAAATACTGTTTCAAAACATTTAAAGAACATGTATGTTCAAATAATGTTCTAGAACATTTTTTGGCTGGCATGAAATGTTCTAAAAACGTTTTAGTAACGAACATGTTTTTTTGCCCACTGGGATATGGATGTATTTCTAGAATTTTTAGTATTTACGTACGTATTTACGTTTTATATTAAATATAGCTAAAAAATTTTAATGTTCAATGAATGTGAATTAACTAATACATAATTATAAGTTCTAAATAACTGCTTATGATCTTCTATATTAATTGTACGGTATAATAAAAGCAACTATTTTATTCTTTGCTGGATCCAACATCGTATATCGTATAAGTAAATAATAATACAGTTTTTTTATGAATTTAAAATTTTACTTTATTCTTTGTTAACAAAATATTTTATGTTTTTAATAGAATAAGAAGAAAAAGAAAAATATGAAAAATGCTGAAAAAGAAGTTACTTCAAAGTTTGAACAAGAGATAATGGATTTTGAAGAGAAGGAAAATGATACCAAAAATGATGCAAACTGTAAAAGAGAAGTAAGTTCTATGTGAATTTTTTTCTATTTTGTTTATTTTTGAAAATACAGTTTAGAATTTTTTAACAGGAAGGAAAGATGATTAAAAAAAGCTGTCTGAATATGAGAAAGATTTGCATTAAGGAAGAAAAGGAAAATTTTGAACAAAAGACCGTAAGTTTTCTTGAATATATTTATGTATTTGGAATCCTATATTGTTTACTATATTTAAATTAAAATTATGTGATTTTATTTTCCGTTAGGTGCATACCAAGAATAAGTCATTTAATATGAAAAAAGAAAACATTTTAAAATTACAAGGCGAAAAAAATGAAGTAGAAAGCGGTCTACAAGAACAAAATTTTGCACTAAATGTAAGTATTTAATATAATTATTACCTTGTTTTGGAATACCGAATTATAATGATTGCTTTTAGTCTTTATTGAACCAAAAATATTTCAATGTTATATAAAAAAGAACATAAATTAAAGAATCCGCCTTTTCGAGAATTATTCTTGGCTTATTCGTATGGCATTCATTTATATTAGGAGTGTATATATGAAAATAATGATAAAAATTTTCGAAACTAATATGATTATACGTATATTTTAGAAACAAATAGTACTGGAGATGCAATCTAAAATTTTCCAATTAGAACAGGAACTTAATAAATATGAAACTCTAACAAAAACACTAAAAGACTCCTGCAGTAAGAAGGAAAAACGAATTCAGGAATTGGAACAACAAGTGGCTTGTTCTTACAAAAGAAATGAAGGTACGTGTCATATATTACATAGGAATAATATGTATATAAATTTAGTCTAATATAATTCTTTGCAGAATTGGAAAAGGCATTAACTGAAGAAAACGTAAACGTTCCTTCACGTATGGTATGTATCATGCTTAACTGACAAGTTGTGTATAGTATATTAAAAATACATGTAAGGTTTATAAACTTTTAGTAAATATTTAATATTATCTATTTCTGATATTACTAAAAATCTGTAAATTTAAATTATATTTGTCATCATCCTCAAATTAACGATTTTTTTGTCCCTGAAAATAAGCAAATAATAACTCATTACACCATTTGATGTAATGAGGAATATTAGGAAGGTGGTAATGGCTATGATTAGAAAGTAAATATAATTTTTAGGTAAACAATTTTTTCCACGACGTTTATTAGCAGTGAAAAGAGGTTTTAATTACTCATCATTTACTTCAAAAACAATGTTGCCCTAAATTATTAATTAACAAGTATAATTTGGTATTAAAAATCCCATAAACTTGATAAGTCGGTAAGTTAATGCAACATAGTTTCTAAAGTAAATGGTGTTATTAATAACATCATAGACTCTTTTCATTGCTACGAAATGTTGTTAATATTATAATTATATTTTTCTAAAAAATACATTTCTTTTATATACATATATATAGTAGTAGCTTTCTTTTGCTTAATGTGTTAATATATTTTGTTCTCAATAAGTCTTTTAAAGTAGTAATTTTTTATTTAAAGCTCATCAAAAGTTTAATTCCATTAATTAAAGAAAGATAAGTTTTATCATATAGCTGACATAATTTATATAAATTTTATATTAAAATGTCTATTTAACAATTAAAAAATATTTTCTAGATCATGCTGAATGATACTGTTCCTATTAATAAGGACAAGTATGACCTCTTAAAAGTATCGGATCAGGACAAAGCCTCTTATTTCGTGGGAGGATTAGCGGAATTAGTCTTCGGAGAAGATATCTTAAAATCACATTCAATACAGGAAAATAAAACTCCTAAAAAACCTTGTCTTGATAAAACTTTGCTGAATGCAGTTCATGGTAAATTATTTTTTAAATCTTAATTTATCGTCATTTATTACACTTTTTTGGAACATTAATTTTTTAAGTGATTCTATTACAGCTGGATTCCTACAATGGATTGAAGAAAGAAGATTGACAGAAATGCAACAGGAAATAGAGAAGAAAAAATTCTTTAGTTACATTAATTGCAGAAGGACAACTCTTACAAGAAAAGATTTACCTTCGGAAGAGAGGCAACATACAAATGGGCTGAAGAGGAAAAATATGAAAAAAGAAACAAAAAAAACAAAAATCATGAAAGAAAATGATCAAGTTGACATTGACCATCCACCATCTGCTTCACCTACTTTACCTGAACTACCAATAGAGTCCGTAATAAATTCATCTTCTACTTCTACAACTCCTCTTTCATACTTAGATCCATCTTTAGCAACTGATCCTCTTTCGTCAACAATTAATGATGCTCAATTTTCAACAAAAACAGGAAATAATCAGCTTGAATCATCCTCTCAATTCACAGACAATATCGAATATTTACAGTATCATCAATCTTCTCCCCCATTCACAACCTCAAACAATATTCAACTTACTCAATCACCAATTCAACATTCGAATTATCTCCAATCATCTTCTCAATTATCAACACAGCATTCGCAAAACCTTTTATTATCTTCCCAATCTTCAAATCTAGCCGAAATTCATGAACCTTCACAACATAAACAACCTTTGGAATATTCTTTACCATCATCCCAATTTACGACCATAGCCGAAATTCATCAACCACCTTTAAAACAAAGCCCAGATAGCACGTAATCTTGTAGCAATCTTGCGGCAAGCTTAACATGCAAGGTTAGCAAGATTGCAGTGTAAGCTTGCGGGAAGCTTACCGTAAGGTTAAAATGTCCCACCTAACCCAAGGTTGCACGGTAAGCTTGACGTAAGGTTATCGGAAGGTTGCAAAGTAATCTTGCTCGGTAAGCTTGCCACAAGGTTATTGCAAGATTGCAAAATAATCTTACCATAAATTAAAAAAAAAAATTTTTTCTAAGTTTTTTCTATATTTTTTCTAAATTTTATTGTATAAAATATACGGAACTATAAAAAACAAAACTTTTAAAACTTACAGCAAGCTTCTTTTGCAATCTTGCAGCAAGATTACAGAGTAATATTGAGATAAGCTTGCATTACAATCTTGCTGCAAACTTAAGGTGAAATCTTACGGTAACCTTACGGCAAGCTTACCGTGCAACCTTGGGTTAGGTGGGACATT
>JUFY01031057.1:0-19277 GCA_001855655.1 Leptopilina clavipes | reverse complement strand
TAGTAAGATATTATGATAGTTACATACTATGGTAGTAAGATATTATGATAGTTACGTACTATGGTAGTAAGATATTATGATAGTTACATACTATGGTAGTAAGATATTATGATAGTTACATACTATGGTAGTAAGATATTATGATAGTTACATACTATGGTAGAAAAATATTATGATAGTTATATATTATGATAGTTACGTACTATGGTAGTAAGATATTATGATAGTTACATACTATGGTAGAAAAATATTATGATAGTTACGTACTATGGTAGTAAGATATTATGATAGTTACATACTATGGTAGTAAGATATTATGATAGTTACATACTATGGTAGTAAGATATTATGATAGTTACATACTATGGTAGAAAAATATTATGATAGTTATATATTATGATAGTTACGTACTATGGTAGTAAGATATTATGATAGTTACATACTATGGTAGAAAAATATTATGATAGTTAAAAATTATGATAGTTATATATTATGATAGTTACATACTATGGTAGTAAGATATTATGATAGTTACATATGATGATAGCTATATATTATGATAGTTGCATACTACTTGAAATAAATACACACTTATTTGTGCAGAAAAAAATGTAATAATTTTAGTTTTCTGTATGTATATATATTTCTACCTTTATGTAGCTAATGAAAAACTAATAACCAAGCTATCAAGAGATTACACAGTTTCCATTAGATCTTTAATTAAAGCGCTTTAACAACTTTCTTAACCGAATTTTTATCATATATGTATTTCAAAATCTAACGTTTATGAAAATATTAGTGTTACTCTAACTCGTAATTTAACCTTTCTCGTAACATAAAGCGTTGCAATTAAGAAGCTATCTTTGTATATAGAATTGTTTACTTTCATATCTAGTATATACCAATAATCACATTTTCTCTAAAGTAGATATATATAAAAAAGAAAAACAATACTTAATAATCGTATTTCACTTTTATTGTATACACGCTGCAATATCTTTTAATGATTTTTAAAAAATCATCTGCCACTTACGTAAAATGGGATTTTCGAGATATTTTAGATTTTTCGTGCACAGTATCTTTTGAGTATATATATATATATATTTACTGCTTTATCATAGTCTAGTATTTATTTGTAAAACAGTTATAAATATCGTAAATGTCGAAGCACGTGCCTAGTAACCGATAATAATGATTTTTTTTGGAAAATATAGTTGCGGACTTTTGCGGAGGCGCCTAAGATATAGAGTGACTTTAGCAGGACATTTATAAAGTATTCAGTTTAACATAAATGCAATTCCTGAGAATATTGAAATTCTATTCGCCCACGAAGAAAATAATTTCCAAGAAATACACTAATATTTATCCAGAAAGAGTTTATTTATTTTTTTTTTAATTCATTTTTTTTCAAATTTCTTTAAATAAGATAAAGATGCTGAGCAAATACTATTTTGATAACGAACATTTAAATTTATTGATCTTCAAATTATTACTCAACCATTATTTCTTTGTCTTGTTTAAGTCAAAGGTTACTAAATTAATATTTATCATTGTTAGTTGTTACATTTAATGGTTCAATTGAAAGGATGTTACAATAATGGAAGTAACAATCAATGATTGTTTCATTATTGGTAGTTACAATAATGGTTGTTAAAATATTGATAGTTGCAATAAATAGTTGTTGCAATATTAATAGTTACAATCAATGGTTGTTACAGTATCAAAAGTTACAATCAGTTTTTGCCTTTTTGGTAATAAAATATTGTCAGTGTCTTTATAGTAAAAGCAAAGAGAAATTTACACTTTTTTTCTTTTTTTGCTTTTATTTGAAAAATGTATAATTAGCAAATAATTTAATGAGAAGAGTGAAATATTTATTCGTGAAAAAATGAGCGAGTGGATTAATTAACACTGAGGCTAATTGAATTATTATTAATTGGGAAGAAGTCCGTTAAGTTGTTTACTTATATATTAAATGCTAAGTAAATTATAATTATTTACAAATTTTAATAATTTTTAAATTGAAAATTTCTGGGGATAAAGTTTATTGAGAGAATCTTTTCTTTTTTTTTTGCACGTTAAATGTAAACAGTTATTCGCGGAATTGAAATCAATCCGGTTTCGGACTAAATATTTATAATCATCCAGAGACTTTCGAGATTTACGAAGTTGTGCACACACAGTTGAGAAAATAACGACTGAGATTTCTTCCGTGAGACATTAAAATTGAAAAAAAAAATTGAACCGTTCTTAAGAGTGTAATTAAAAATTTAATTAATATTATGATGTGGCATTAAAAGCTTCACCCACATATGTATTTATTGTATAGTTAGAAACTAGTACAAAGTTGAAAAATTATGGTTATGAAGAACCATGGTAGTAACAATAGTAACGAGTAATGGTTACAAATATTGCGGTGGTAATCAAGTTTAGTTACATAAATTATACATGGTTATTAAAAATTATGCTTTGTTGACGATTCTAGTTACCAGAAACTATATGAGAATTAAAAATTATGGTAGTTACAAACCATGGTAGTTAAATGGTATCATAGTTACAATAATGTTGATTACAATCAATGGTTGTTACAATAAGTTTAGTTACCAAGTATGATTGTTTCAATAAAGTTAGTTACCAAGTATGGTTGTTACAATAAGGTTAGTTACCAAGTATGGTTGTTACAATAAGGTTAGTTACCAAGTAAGGTTGTTACAATAAGTTTAGTTACCAAGCATGGTTGTTACAATATGGTTAGTTACCAAGTTTGGTTTTTACAATAAGTTTAGTTACCAAGCATGGTTGTTACAATAAGTTTAGTTACCAAACATGGTTGTTACAATTTGGTTGGTTACCAAGTATGGTTGTTACATTAAAGTTTTATAATTACAATGTATGGTTGTTACAATAAGGTTAGTTGCAAGGAATGGTTGTTACAATAAGGTTAGTTACCAAGTATGGTTGTTACAATAAGTTTAGTTACCAAGTATGGTTGTTACATTAAGTTTAGTTACCAAGCATGGTTGTTACAATAAGTTTAGTTACCAAGCATTTTTGTTACAATATGGTTAGTTACCAAGCATGGTTGTTACAATATGGTTAGTTACCAAGTATGGTTGTTACATTAAAGTTTCATAACTACAATGTATGGTTGTTACAGTAAGGTTAGTTGCAAAGAATGGTTGTTACAATAAGGCTAGTTACCAAGTATGGTTGTTACAAAAAGTTTCATAACTACAATTATTGGTTGTTACGAATCGTTTCACTTACAAGCCATGGTAGTTACCATTCAATGAGTTACAAAATTTGAAAAATTCTTAATAAACAAAATTGGTGATTAATTTTTAATTTTTTTTATTTTTCAGGTAGAATATAGGCCTTGTCTTGTTCCGGGAAATGCTTGGGAATTGATGCGAGAATTTCTTCAAGGCTTTCTTGGTTCCACTGTGTCAAATCAGGCACCTCAATACTTGCAGGTAAAAGATAAATTTCTGGATTAAATTAAATCAAGCGCAACTAAAAGTCATGTCGAAGGATCGATTTTTTCATCAAACCAAGACATGCGTTAATTTTATATTTTTATATATATAATATAAGAAAACAGTGTTGAGAATAAATTCAAGGTGTAAAGTGACATTAAGACGGATTAAAGTCAATGGAAATTCTTAGGTAATCGAATTCAATTATAAATTTTAATATTAATATAGTATTGCGTAATAATATTGATTCCGGTGTGAATATATAATTAAATATTTAATAAGTATAATAAGTTTTTTGAAAATCAAGTGATTTTTCTTCCTAGGAACATTACACATTTTTATTTTTTTTAATGAACGTTGTTTATTGTTAATAATAACGAATAATAATGTTGATATAATTTTTGTAGAATCGAATGAACGAAATCTATCAACCAATGGATACTATTCATCAGTACTTGGAACACTTTGGCCAATATAGAAAAGCAACTGGAGTTATTTAAACTTAAACAAATAATTTTTAAATTTTCTCTTTCTATATAATTATATTTTTAATGATAATTACAATTATGAGCTATTTAATTGAAATATGTACTTTTATTTCAATGACAGGTACAAAAAATTTTTATTTCATGCAGAAAATGCGATTTTGGAGATTTTATTTTTGAATTTAAAAATATCTCTCGGTTAAATTTATTTTCTTACCGACTGAAGAAAAGTGAAAGGTTCACAGTTGGCGATTGACGTTAACGCAAACTTTGCCTCTGAGCTTTCAATAAATGCTTACAGATGGAGAGATTATCATCTGGAAATTGTACTTTTTTTCAAATTTCAATTTTATACCTCGTATGTATTTCGACAATTTAATACAATTTTTATTAACTAAATGTTTAAAGTGAATTATTTTATTAGTATTGTTATAAACATATTAATTAATTTTCATTTTTTTTTTACTATCAGCTGGCGAAAGAAAACTGATGAAAGAAAATTTTACCATATTTTCTTTCCAAAACAAATAATTGATACACACTTGCACAGTTAATATGAACAGATTATTTAATTACATGAATGGAGATAATTGTAGTTGTCTCAACGCCTCTTTGTTCATTAATCCGTAAAATTCAAGTAGTCTAATAAATATGAATGGGATGTGATTAAGCAGTTTTCACAGCGCAGTTTGAGAATTGTGACAAGAAAAAAACTCACATACGGTAAATTTTTTTTTTATTTAAAAAAAATTTTTTTTGGTATTATTTTTATAGTTATTAATTAATATTATTTTATTTTTATATGTTATTAGTAGATAAATTAGCAACGATTTGGTAGTGGAATTCATCACTGATGGTTCTACAATCAGAGTTGTTACTATTATCAATGGTAGTTACCAATATTATTTATAGTAGTTGTTATAATCAATGTCTGTAACAATGAGTGTTTTTTATTTAGCGGAAGTGTAACTATAATCAATAGTTGTTACAATATTGGTAGTCAGTAACAATGGATGTTACAAATTTGTAATTACAGTCAATGGTTGTTACATACTTAATAGTTACAAATCAATGGTTGTTACAAATTAATTGTTGTTACAATCTATGTTTGTTACAATATTGGTAGTTACAATCAATGGTTGTTACACAATTAATAGTTCCATTCAATGGTTGTTACATAATTAATAGTTGTTACATAATTAATAGTTACAAATCAATTATTGTTGCAATATTGATAGTTACAATCAATGTTTGTTACAATCAATGGTTGTTACATAATTAATAGTTACAAATCAATGATTGTTACAATATTGGTAGTTACTATCGATATTTGTTACAATATTGGTAGTTACAATCAATGGTTGATACCTAATTAATAGTTACAAATCGATGATTGTTGCAATATTGGTAGTTACAATCAATGGTTGTTACATAAATAATGGTTGCAAATCAATGGTTGTTGCAATACTGATAGTTACAATCAATGGTTGTTACATAATTAATGGTAGTCACAATCAATGGTTGTTACATACTTAATAGTTACAAATCAATGGTTGTTACAAATTAATTGTTGTTACAATCTATGTTTGTTACAATATTGGTAGTTACAATCAATGGTTGTTATACAATTAATAGTTACATTCAATGGTTGTTACATTCAATGGTTGTTACATTATTAATGGTTACAGAACAATAGTTGTTGCAATACTGCTAGTTACAATCAATAATTGTTACAATAATGGTTGTTACAAGAATTGTTACAATAATGGTAATTACAACTAGCGGTTCATACAACAATAAAAATAGCAACTAATGGTTGTTTTATAATAATGGTACTTACAATTAATGGTTGTAACAATCAACAAAGTTACAATACTTGCTCCAATAATGGTAACAATGAGTGGTAGTTATAATTAATATTTGTAACAATAATAGTAGTGATAGTCAATGGTTGTTTAAATAATTAGTTACAATCGCTGTTACAATAATGGTAATTACAATTGATAGTATTACATTCCGATTGTTTTTTTTAATTTTTTAAAGTTATGAAGCTAATTTTAATTTTAAATAGTTTTTAATCTAATAGATTTTTTTTAAATAGAATTTTTTTAAATAAAATTTATTTTTAAAACAAGAAAATGTTATAAAATACATTTTTTTTTAATGATTGTATAAAATCATTGAAGTTAAAGGGATTTTCTGACAATAGTCTTGTTATAAGTGAAAAAAAACTCGTTAGCCTTGAATATTTTTCTTGTATCGAAGTTAAGGTAAACTTATTTAAATGTTTTCATTACATAGGGTCAAAGATCCTCTTTTGACTACATTTTCCAATGGATAGCATTATATTATGTGCAGTTTTATGAAAGACGACTTTTCATTATATATTTATTTTGTTCTGCGAGTCTTAAATAAAAGGAAATTTGAAAATTCTTTTTCTATTTTCCATTGCAGAAATTTACGAAAAGTGGATTTTCTTAAACAATTTGCAATAAAATTCTAAATTATTATTAATAATTACCTATTGTCATTAAATAACATTTATGTTGATCAATTTTGAAAATTACGTAATACAATCATGATATTATGCAATTAATTGTTATAATAATAATATTTAATTAGAAAAATATTATAATTATAGAAAAAAATTTTTTTAAATAGAAAAAAGGAATTTTTATACACCAGCATAGAAATTTCTATTTTTCATCTCATTAAATATTTTAATGATAATAATTCAAACGGAATTTCTCGTTTCGTGACAGAAAGTTTGTGACGTTGGCATTACCCGCGCCGGTTGTACAGAAAATATTCTCGTGTTTTTAGAGAGCGCCCTTTCATTCCATGTGGTCGATAGTGAAAACACCTTGTGTCGTGGTCGAAAAAGCGACGCATCATAGTTGTCTAGACTCTCTGAGATTGAAGCACGGAAAAGCCGAATTAAAATTTAATATAAAATAATGGAGGTAAATTAATATAAATTAGGGATAAATTTTTGCACTCTCGTTTATCGTATTAAAACAGTTATTTATATATTGATTATAATAATTTTTGTTTTATCACAGATCGAAGTTCTTGTTGCTTCAAACTCAAAGTTTATCGAAAATGTCAAGGTATGTAAATAAATTTTGAATCTAAAAAACATTAATTTTGAACTATATCATTGATTGGTGTTTTATTATTAATGAAAATTATAATAAAAATTATGATAATGATTCTAAATTAGATAATAAAAACATAATAAGTAATATAATAATAATAACAATAATCATAATAATGATTAATAAAACGATTAAAAAGATAAAAAATTGCTTTTGAATTTTATCATTTACATTAAGATTTTCAGTAATAGGGAAGAAAATGTTTGTAAAATTGCGAGAATATTAATAAATAATAAATACACATAAGAAAAATAATTAATAATAATAAAAATTTTATAATTCTGTAAACTAAATTAAATTTCAAAAATACAAATTTTCTTTGTCGAATTTTATTATTATTTTGTTATTATTATTATTAATATTTTTTTTTTATTTTTGTTTGTCGAATTTTTTTTTATTAATATTATTATTGCTATTATAATATTCACTTACTCTCCCTGCCACAGTAGGGTTCGTATTATTACTATTATTATTTTTATTATTATTATTATTATTTTTATTATTATTGTTACTATTATTTTTATTATTTTTATTTTTATTATTTTTATTTTTATTATTACTATCATTATTTTTATTATTGTTCAAGTTAAAAATATTATTTTTTACATTTTTATCTG
The DNA here is from genome assembly GCA_001855655.1 of Leptopilina clavipes. Taxonomy (NCBI): domain Eukaryota; kingdom Metazoa; phylum Arthropoda; class Insecta; order Hymenoptera; family Figitidae; genus Leptopilina; species Leptopilina clavipes. The sequence continues at coordinate 11,541 of JUFY01031057.1, read as the reverse complement.
TAATTGTGTTGTTATTTTGAATTTTTATAAAATATATGAATTGAAAGTGTTAAATATAAGGAAAAAGAAAAATGATAATTTGCGTTTCTAGGTCAATCCAAGCACTACGATAGGTGAAATAAAAAAAGGACTTTACAAGAATAAAAAAGCACCTTATTCTGATAGGCAGAGCTTGAGAACTCAACCGAAAGGAAAATCATTGGCTGACACGGATACAATAAAAAGTATCGATTTAAAAGCTGGCGGAAAATTATATATGAAAGATCTTGGACCGCAAATTGGATGGAAAACAGTTTTCCTCATTGAATATGCAGGTCCACTATTAGTTTACCTTTGGCTTTATCAAAGACCCTGGTTATTTTATGGCACTGTAGATAATAAAATGCATAGTGTAGCACAGTGAGTATTCCAAATTTACACCTCTTTTTTAATTACAATTGTTTAATAATAAGTTAATAATAATTTAATAATTTTTTTTACAGTTTGACAAAAAGAATTATTATAATTGTTTTTAATTATTGTATATTCACTTTATACAAACAAATTTAGTATTTAAATTTAATATTTAAATTTAATATTTAACTTTAATATTTAAATTTAATATTTAACTTTAATATTTAAATTTAATATTTAACTTTAATAATTTAATTTAATAATTTAATTTAATATTAAATTTATAATTTATAATTTTTCAATCCGCGGTATAAATTTTTCCTTATTGTTTAGTATTTAAAAAATACACGTGAAATTCTTGACATTGTCGTCGTATATCGCGTGAATTATTTATCTAACGGTATTTTTCTTGTTTAACGCAACGAGACATTGTCGTATAATAACAATGACATTGCAAAAATTAAAAAAAAAAAGAAAAATCGCTCAATGTGAAAAATTCTATTCTATTGAATAATTTAGGATTAAAGGTCAAAATTAAATGCATATTCATTAGAGAGAACAGTAATAGTAATTATTACACGCCAAGCTTATTTCTTTCTGTGAATATATAATTGTTCGAAAATTGTAACTGGTTTATGTTGATTAATTTTTTGATATTTATAAATTGGAAAAATTTATATTTTACTGTTGTGTAAAAATGTGTAAATATATAAAATTGTGTAAAATGACTAATTTCGAATATTTTTTTGTGTATTTTAGTTGGGCTGCTATTTGTTGGACAATTCATTATGCAAAACGTCTGCTGGAAACATTATTTGTACATCGTTTCAGTCATGCGACAATGCCAATTCGAAATTTATTTAAAAATTGCTCATATTATTGGTTATTTGCAATGTACGTTGCCTATCACGTGAATCATCCATTATTCACTCCACCAGGTCATACGCAATTTTTAATTGGCGCTGTTATTTTCTTTTTGTGTGAATGTGGAAATCTCAGTATTCATTTGGCACTTAGAAATTTACGTCCATCGGGCAGTACGGTACGAAAAATTCCAATTCCCGATGGAAATCCATTCACGGGACTTTTTAATTTTGTCTCATGTCCAAATTACACGTACGAAGTTGGAAGTTGGCTTGGCTTCACCATCATGACACAATGTCTTCCAGGTAAATTTTCATTTTTCATTCACCCAGAAAAAAGATATATTTGACTCAGAGCCTACTAAACTATTTATTTGTTTTAAATGAAAATTTTATTTGATTCAAAGACAAATTTATTTAGTTCAAATAAAATTTTCATTTAAAACAAATAAATAGTTTAGTAGGCTCTAAGACAAATATACTTTTATTTAACTCAAATAAATTATATTTGATTAAAATTAAAAATTTTTCTGGGTGTTTAAATAAAATTTAAATTTAATTCATTTAATTCGTTAATTCGTTAATTTAAAATTTAATTTACAATTATTTAAGTGCAAAATTTATGAATTAATTATCAATCTGAAGATGAATTTAACAATTAAATTTTTTTTAGCTGCTCTTTTCGCTTTTGCTGGCGCTTATCAAATGACATTGTGGGCTCTTGGAAAGCACAGGGCGTACAAAAAGGAATTTAGCGATTATCCAAAATGTCGCAAAGCAATTATTCCTGTGATTTTGTAATTTTTTTTTTCGACAAAATGAAAGGTGACAATTTCTACTTTTTAGGTACAAAAAAAAATGACAAACTTCGTTTTATTCACGGTTTATACTATTTAAATAAAAATTTACGAAAAATATAAATACATTGAATATTTTTCATAAATTTTCCAAATTAATCTACTTTCTTTTTAAAATGAATATTAAAAATTTTACTCACATTTGACTAATTTATAAACTAAAGAAAAATTTATTTGATTTAAATAATGGATTACTTGACTATTATCATAAAAATATTTATTTGTATTAAATAAATTTAATTTGAGTCATATAAATTGAATTTGAGTCAAATAAATTGAATTTGAGTCAAATAACTTGAATTTCAGTCAAATAAATATTATTTGTATCAAATAAATTGAATTTGAGTCAAATAAATATTATTTGTACCAAATAATTTGAATTTGAGTCAAATAAATATTATTTGTGTGAAATAAATTGATTTTGAGTCAAATAAATATTATTTGTACCAAATAATTTGAATTTGAGTCAAATAAATATTATTTGTATGAAATAAAATTAATTTGAGTTAAATAAATTGAATACAACCAAATAAATTTAATTTGAGTCAAATAAATTTTATTTAAGTCAAACAAATTTTATTTGAATTAAGTAAATTTTTTTTCCAGTCTGTAATATATAGTAAAAAATTTTATTTGTTGAAATTGAATTTGTTTTATTCTATTTGTTATTCAGTTGGTTCAACTTTATCTACTAATCGTTTGATGTCGTCCTTTAAAACTGAAATTTCCTGTTTACATTCTTCAAGTTCGGTTTTATATTTCAATTTTAATTTCTCATTGCTGTTACAAGCCTTTGCCAATTTACGTTTGGCTTCTTCGGGATTAATATTTTTTCCCTTGAGTCCAAGAATATATTCCAATTCACCAATGTGTTTTTGCGCTTTTTTCAAGCCCTCACGCAAAGGATTTATTTCACTCAACAATAGAATATTTTCGTCCACCAATTTCTCTTGTTTATGTTCATTGGATGATTCTTGAAAAACTTGTTTCCTTAAACTGGCAATTGTTCTTTCTAAATGATCCCTCTGCTTATTGAATTCACATTGAATGTCAAATTCCTCGCGGCGAATATTTAAAAATGCATCGTCATTGCAATATTTGTGATAAAGTTTTTTTATTGCCGTTTTCAATGATTTTGGCTCTTGAACAAGACGTGCAACATCAAAAATATCAATATGCATTCTCTTGAGGAGAATTTGACATTTTTTATTTTTCTCCAATTCAGAATAATTGGCACGTTTCATTGTGATGAATTTTTGTTTCAATAGACGATATTCCAATTCAATGTTAATATTTGTTTTGTGAAGATTAATTAATTCAGTTTCCATGTGATGAATTTTTTCCCTCTGCTCTTGAATTTCTTTATCCTTGGGATCAATTTGACTTTTGAGTTCAGTGATTTTTTGATCGAGGAGAAATTTGTATTTTTCCAATTCACGTTTATCGGATTTTAACGAATTTAGCATAATTTCACTTTCATGAATTTGTGATTCTTTGTCGTTTATTTCGTTCTTTAAGTGATTCAATTCTTTTTCTTGATTCTCGATAGTTTTCTTGAGAAACATTCGCTCTTCATTCCAATTATTAATTTTTTGCATTAGTTCTTCAATATTTTTTTCACTTGTTAAATATTTATTTCGCATAACGCCAATTTCGCCCTGTAATTTAAGAATTATTCGCTTTTCATTCTCGAGGGATTTTTCATTTTCAACACGAATTTGAATAATCTCTTGATCGGCATCGTCTTCAATTTGAATTCTCATTTGTTCGTTGATTTTTTCTCTGTGGGACATTTCTTCCTTAATTTCATCTAATTGAATGTTTTTCACCCGTAATTCCTCCTCGTACTTGAAACTCAATTTTTTCAAACTTTCATTTTTAATTCGATCAAATTCCTCCAATTGTTTATTGTGTTCATGAAGCATTTGTGAATTTTTCATTTCGAATTTATTATATTTCTCATATTCCGTTATTAATTTTGCCTCGTAATTAATTTCTAAATTTTGTATTGTCTTCTCATGATTGGATTTCATTTTTGCTATTTCGTTATTAATAGTACTGAGTTCATTTTCGTGGTCTTCTTCAAGTTCCTCGATGTTTGTTTGCAATTGTTGAATAGCCTCGCCATAACCTTGATGAATATCGCGAATTGTATCGTTATATTGAATTTCATTTTGTTTCAATTTATACATTTGCTCGGTCTCTAATTCCGTGACGCGAATCGATAAATCTTGAATATGTTGTATTTTCATTTTGAGATCGTTTCGATCAATTAAAACTTGTTTCGTGACAAAATCATCTTTTATGTGAATATCCGGATGTTGGACTTTCCAAAAGCACAGTGTACCATCAGAACCAGTTGTTATCAAAATTCGCTCATTGTACGCAAATGCCAGCTGAAAATTATATTTTTTTATTTCACAAAAGAAAAAAAAGAAAAGAAAAAAATTTTACCTCAGTGATGTCACTGCTATGGATCCGAAAATCTTGAAATTCAGTTGGATCTTGTAAAGGATATTTTATCGAAATAACATTTCCACCTGGACATGCAACAAGCATGATTGGATTATCTTTCCCCAAAATAATTCGACTAAGTTCCCAATTATTGCAATTAAAGTTTCTAATTACCTGGAAAAAAAACATTTGCTTCAATTTCTTCGTTTAAAATATTTTGAAAAAATTCTTTTCAATTACGTACCAAACTCTCTTTTATTTCGTGAATTTTTCTATCGTTGGAAATACAGTAAATTGTCGAATCATCGGACGAGAGTACAACTCCATTAATTCTGACTTCTTTGATGATAACTTCAGTGATTCGTGTTCCATTAAACATTTCCCATTCATAAATTGCTCCATCACTGCCAATTGTAATTAATTTACCATCCATTTTTGACCATGAGAAACCAGTGATTATTCCCGTGTGTCCTTTCAATAGGAAACGTGAACGAAAATCCATTGTTGAATAAACATGAACAATGTTAACATTAACGGCGGCAAATAAATGTCCACCGTGACTAAATGATGTGATTTTGCAATTTTTTATGGGAAATTCACGAATCATCATGAGATCGTCAATTAAAATTGTCATGAAACGAAGTTTATCGCTGAAACCAATGAGACAAAAGAGGCCATTTGGATGTAATGAGACACTGAAAATATCCTCCATGTATTGTTTGATCATTATCAAATTTTCCGTCTCATAGTCCCAAATTCTAACACTACGATCATAGGCACCACAAGTGATGAATATCGATTTCCAGGTGCACATCGAGAGACCGATTATTGGTCCATGATGTAAATTTTCACCAACTGTTTCTAAATCATTTGTTTCAATAATTGTCTCGTTTGTTTCACTGATGGTCGCAAATAATGATGATGATTTCCCACCGATTTTCGCTGAGAATAATTGTGACCAACCGGTTGTTATTATTACACGATCGGAACTTAAATTTGAATTTATTGAATTAATACGATACATTTCTTGTGATTCAATTTTTGATATTTGCCTTGGTACGTTGTAGATGATTTTTTTCACGTATCTATTTTGTCCGTCTTGCTCGAAAACGATCATTTTTCCATTACCAATACCGTAGACGATGAAATTTCCAATTATTGTCAAACAAACAATTTCAATGTTCGATTCAGATTTGCGTATAATTTCCAAACTTGTGTTCGATGTTTGTAGGATGAATTCGTCGCGAATTTTGAAATTCATCACTGTTGTCTCGAGCATATTGAAGATGAATTTTAATTCGCCATTTTCGAGAAATAAAATACGCGCGTCCTTTGTACCGGCTAGGAGTCTTTCAATATTGAGCCATGCAATTGTGGTGATGAATAAATTTTCTGCTTTCGCAAAACCATAGGGACGCCAAACTGTTTCGGAGACGGTGAGAAATTTGAATGTATAGGGACCGGCGAGTGCAACAATTCCCACATCACCGGGATTACATGAGAGTAGGGTTACAATTGATTCGGAACTTGAGGAATTTCCAACTTTAATGTTTGATTCGACTTTGCCCTTTTCCCAATTGTAGAACAACATCATTTGATCGGGTTCACCTGTTATTGCCGCGATATTCTTGCTATCGGCGGTAAATGAGAGGCAGGCAAATTTTTTCACTCCTGGTGCATCGTAAGGTATGCCGAGGGATTTTTTTCTCTTGAGAGTTTGCAAATCGTAAATTGATATTGTCGGTTTTTCGTCAACATCACTGACAGCCACGTATTTTCTGTAATGTCGAATATATTTCATTTTAATTTAATTTCAATTTTTTTCTCCACACATTCTAGAAAAATTATATATTTGACTCAGAGTCTACTAAACTATTTAAATAAAAAAAATATTCGGTGAAATAAAAATTTAGTTAAATATAAATTCGGTTAAATAAAATCCAGCTAAATAGACATTCGGTTAAATAAAAATTTAGCTACATAGACATTCGGCTAACTAAAAACTTCTTTAATTAAAAATGCATTTAAATAAAAATCCAGTTAAATGGAAATTTATTTAAATAAATATTAGGTGAAATGGAAATTTAGTAAATAGTAATTTGGTTTAATAAAAATTCAGTGAAATAGACATTCGGTTAAATAAAAATTTAGTTAAATAGACATTCGGCTAACTAAAAACTTTTTTCATTAAAAATGCGTTTAAATAAAAATCCAGTTAAATGGAAATTTATTTAAATAAATATTCGGCTAAATAAAAATCCAGTTAAATGGAAATTTATTTAAATAAATATTCGGCTAAATAAAAATCCAGTTAAATGGAAATTCGGTTAAATAAAAATTTAGTTAAATAGACATTCGGCTAACTAAAAATTTCTTTCATTAAAAATGCATTTAAATAAAAATCCAGTTAAATGGAAATTTATTTAAATAAATATTCGGCTAAATAAAAATCCAGTTAAATACAAATTTAGTTCCATAGAAGTTTGGTTAATTAAAAATTTATGTAAATAGAAATTCGATGAAATAAAAATTTAGTTAAATAGGAATTTAATTAAATAGAAATTCGTTGAAATAAAATTTTAGTTTAATAGAATTTCGGTTAAATAAAAATTTAGTTAAATAGAAATTCGGTGCAATAAAAATGTAGTTAAATAGAAATTCGGTTAAATAAAAATTTAGTTAGACATTCGGTTAAATAAAAATATAGTTAGACATTGGGTTTTTTTTTAAATTATGAGAATACTTTTTTTTCTCAAAATTTTACTTTCTTTTTTTACTTTCTTCTGCTACACTTTGAAGCCTGGTAATCAATTATTAATTAATTATATTTTACATTTTAAAAATGTTTTCTTGATTACTTTTTCCTCTTACTTAACATTCAGTTTATTAAAATTGTTATTTATTTGTTTATTTATTTAATTTTTTTGTTTTTGTTTTCAGAATTAAATATAGAAAAAAAGAAAAACAAAATTCAATAGAAAAAAAACTCACCGATTTGGCGAGACGGCAATGATATTTATTTGTTGTTTATCCGGTAACAAAATGAGTTTTTGCCGTCGTTGTGAAATATTATGAATCGACAAAGCATTTCCAACTGGATAAAGAATATCCCCATCAGTAATATAATGAGCATTGCCAATAATATTTGTTTTCAATCCATACAATATTTTGCATTGTAATGACGATGCTGTTGTTTTTGACAATTGTCGTAATTCTTTCGACATTTGGAATATTCTCTGATGATGAAAAAAACAAAGAAATCTAACAAAATGAAATTATCACTGATGAAGAAATTGTTGTTGTTGAAAATTCGAAGATGAAAAAGTGACAATAATTTGTTTACATATCACCATGACAACGGCAGTGTTTCGATTGCAGTTCATCGTGTGAAAAAAAGGGTACACAAAAAATTGAGGTAAGTTTAAATTTTTAAAAAATGTTTCTGGTTTTATTTTAATTTATTAATTTATTATTAATTAATAATAATAATAATTGACAGTTTTATTTACTATTTGAGAAAATGAATTAAATTTTTTGGCGCAATCGATGATAATTGAATGAATAATTTAGTAATTCAGTGAACCAATAAATAAATGAACAATTTAACAATTCAGTAAACTAATAAATAAATGAATAATTTAACAATTCAGTAAACTAATAAATAAATGAATAATTAAATTAAAGGATTAATAAATTATTTTTTAAATCGATACACCCAGAGAAATGTTTTATTTGAAACCAAATATAATTTATTTGAGTTAAATAAACGTATATTTGTCTCAGAGCCAACTAAATTATTTATTTGTTTTGCATAAAAATTTTATTTGAACCAAATAAAAATTTTATTTGAACCGAATCAAAATTTTATTTGAACCGAATAAAAATTTTATTTGAACCAAATAAAAATTTTATTTGAACCGAATAAAAATTTTATTTGAACCAAATAAATTTTTAGTTGAACCAAATAAATTTTTATTTGAACCAAATAAAATTTATTTGTTCCAAATAAATAGTTTTATTTGGCTTTGAGACAAATATATCTTTTTCTGGGTGTAATAATTAATTAAAATCAGATAATAACCGAAAGGCTGATAAAAATTGTGTTTTATTATAAATCGATAATAATTAATAAAATATCGATCTTAGAATTAAAAATTTTTTTTTATAAAGTTTTTATTCTAAATTGAAAATTTGAAAGTGAAAATGGAATCGTGAATAACGGATCTATTAACTGACGATAAGAAGGGAATCTCTTTATCAATTATTGATAAAGAGATTCACTTTTCTTTGATTATTCTTTTTGTATCTTTCGTTGTTTCTTGAAATTTCTCCCTTATCATTAGAATTTTGAGTCTCTCGGTGGTTAATAATTTTCAAAGGTTCAGAGTAAAAGTTCCTCGTTTCCGCGGGTCGTGCAAGGTACAAGTGCAGTTGCAAGTATGTATTTTGTGCTCAGTCGCGGTACAACTCGTGGTTAGGTGCGTTTCATCTTGTTTTTACTATTATTAATCCAGTGATAAAGTGATAAGAATTCATATATTTGTATTCAATTGACAAAATTGAATTTTATTAAAGTAGAAAAAAAAAAAATTCGCAGGTGAGAAATTTTACGTAGGTTTTTGTTTTTTCTTCTCTCTTTTTTTTCCCCAAATGAAATGAGACGACCGCTTATAAGACATTTATCTGAAGGTGGTGGTGGTGCCGGTAGCGATAAAAACAGACGGCAATCAATTAAACAACCAAATGACGATGATCGTGGTTATAATTGGAATTCGCGTAATTATCGACATCACGTCTCGTCCTGTGACCTTTTGAAAGTGCCATCGACAAATCATCGTGGCCGCATTTCTCCAGAACCACGGTTAACAGTGACGTCCGTTACCACTGGCACCATCAACAACAGGTTGGTACTTAATCTGAGTGTCACGAACCCAACGGGGTTGCGATTGTTTTGCTCCTCTTCTTCTTCCTCCTTTTTTTTTTGCAATTTTTCTTCTTATTTCTTATTCAGTCAAACTGGAACTGAAATTCAATCTTTACCCCTCCCCCTCTTTTTTTTTTATTGGTTTTCAGAAAAAATTCCTTTTTACAATATTGCGGTGATACGCAAGGTGCTTTTATTGACGTTTTCATTTTGTTCGACAATTTGCGTATTAAAAATTTTCTTATTCAAGTATTTTTCAGTAAAAATTAGTTTTTTTTTACTGGAGTAGGAAAAATTGTTAATTATTGACATTTTTTTCCATGAAAAAAAATTAATTCTACACCCAGAAAAAAGATATATTTGTCTCAGAGCCAAATAAACTATTTATTTGAAACAAAGAAATTTTATTTGGTTCAAATAAAACATTTCTCTGGGTGTACGAAACTGAAAAATAGATTTTTACTTGAACCAAATAATTTTTATTGACACTCAGACAAATGTTTTATTTGAATCAAATGTAATTTTTTTGGGGAAATTAAAAGTTTATATTTGTCTCAGAACCAACTGAACTATTTATTTTCTTTTCAATGAAAATTTTATTTGACACAATTAAAATATATTTTTGGAACAAATAAACAGTTAATTTGATACAAATAAAATTTTTATTTAAATCAAATAAATTTTATTCAGTAAAGTATAGTTTCTGAGTCAAATATATCGTTTTTCTGAAAAAATTTTTTTGATTCAAATAATAGATTACTTGACTATTAAATAAATATTTATTTGAATTAAATAATTTTTATATTAAATCAAATAAATTGTAAGTGAAATAATAATTTCTTTAAATCAAATTTAATTGATTCAAATAAAAATTATCGGGTTTCAGTTATAAATATTTATTCGATAATAGTCGAGTAATTTATTATTTGAATCAAATAATTTTTTTTTTTCATCAGTTAATTGTTAATTTAATCCAATTTGTTGTCTACTGAAGCAAATTCAAGTAAATTTTTCTATAATTGTTATTACAAATATACTGAAAAAAAATTTATTTGATTCAAATAACCGATTATTTGTCTATTATCAAATAAATATTTACTTGAACCAAATAATTTTTATTTAAATCAAATAAACTATAATTGAATCAATAATTTCTGTATTTGAATCAAATACGATTTAATTGACTAAAATAAAATTTATTTGACACAAATTTATTTGATACAAATAAATTTTTTTTTAGTGTATTAAACTTTAATGGTATTTAATTGAAAATTTATATACGGATTTTTTTTTTATATAAAATATTGAAATGCAATAATATTAAATGAAATGATATTGAAATTTTGTGCAGTGTTTAAAAAGAAATTTGTTTCGGAATAAAAGCGGATAAGTGAAACAGGAAGAGATTCAGTAAAGTTGAAAAAATTTTGTTTGCGCACATGATTAATGTTTGAAATTTAAAATAATAAAAGTCATGATTGCATGCAGTTTTATAATGCATAATTTTTCATAAATGTATGCATTTCATACGCAGGGTTGACTTTTTTCTAGAAAAAAAAACAAAAAGTTTCAATTAATTTTCGTTCACAAAGACTTTTTTGTTGAATGTAAAAGCAATGCTTTTTCATACAATTAAAAATTTTTTTTTTCATTTTAATCCTTTGTTATTAATTTCATTTATAAATTAAATTTATATTTTGTATTTTGCAATATTTTGAATAATATTTAATTGAATTTAAAAACTTTTCTTTTATACAAGTAAATATTTATTTTATAATAGCTGCAAGTAATCCATTATTTGCATCAAATAAATTTTTTTTTCAGTGTATAATAATTTACACACACAGAAATTTTCATATTTGAATCAAATATAATTTATTTTAATCAAATAAAAGTATATTTGTCTCAAACCCTACGAACTTATTTATTTGTTTGAAATAAAAATTTTATTTAGCACAAATAAAATATTTTTTGGCGCAAATGCAATTTTTCGTTGAATCAAATAACATTTATTTGAAACAAATATAGTTTATTTGAGTCAAATATATAA
>JUFY01031049.1:0-13472 GCA_001855655.1 Leptopilina clavipes | reverse complement strand
ATATTTATTTGTATCAAATAAATTTTATTTTAGTTAATTAAAGTTGATTCAAATACAGAAATTATTATTTCAATTATACAGTTTATTTGATTTAAACAGAAAAAATTATTTGGTTCAAATAAATATTTATTTGATAATAGACAAGTAATTCATAATTTGAATCAAATAAATTTTTTTTTCAGTGTATAATTTCAAAGTTTTTAAATTATTTTTTCTCGCGATGATTTAGATTTTTTTAAATAATCAATTTTTTTTTAAATATACATTTATAATATAAATAATAGTAAACAATTAATTTAAATAATATTTAATGGATTCTTTATTTTTTGAAATACAGATATTGAATACTTTTTTGACATTTATACATTTTAGGCAAATATTTGAAGATTTCCCAATGATAATAAGAAGTGTTTTATTCTCATATTACAATTAATCGTTTGATTTCATTCACATCTTTCTATCTAAACTATGGTAAATGGCGGAAAATTAAAATTGCTAATTAGCCATTTGAATACAAATGTCAATTTGTGTCTACCAATTTGTTTTCGAAAATTAACACACCTTTATCTAGTCTTCAGCATTCTTTTACTGATATATTTCCAATATTAATATTCAGACAAGCAAAAGTGTGTAAATTATTTCAAATTGAAATAAAATATCGCGAAATTTGTAAAGTAGTTATTTATTGTAAAATGGATATTAGTAAATAGCTATTATTAAGAAAAATAATCCATTTATTTTTATATAACAAGGATTTGAAAATCAAATTTTAAATCGACGATTTATAAAAATGGTAATAACTGTTGATAATTTTAAACAGTAAAAAATTAATTGAAATGGAATGTCTCTGATGTAATTATATCAATTATAACATTATAAGAATAATAAATAACATATTTCATTAGTTTTATACCAAAAAAGAAGAAGTCTCTCTAGTCTTTTTGGTTGTTGCTACAAAAAAATTAAATGTGACATTATTCTTAATGCACATTCGACATAAAAGTTGTGATTGGCTAATTAGATTGAATCGCTAAAGAAAAGTTGCTATTTATAAATGTTTTTGCATCCTTTGAAGACATCTTCAATTAGATCGTTATCAGTGATCAAAGTTATGTAAGATCAGATGCGCGGAGTCTTTGAAAGATGCCAGGAATGACCTTGCAAGGCCGTATTATTGGCGCACACATATCCATTTAATCTTGTGAACGAGACTAGATTTAAACCACTCAATATAAACCAGAGGCTAGTATAAGATGATGTCGAGATCAACAAGTCAAGTGCACTTGCATCTTTCATACATATATACAATCTAGGTGCGACGACACGCCCCGGTGATCCACTTCCTTTGATCTTCTTTCATCCCATTTCTCTGTATTTTTTTCCAAAAAAAATTTTTTTCTAATTTTCTAAAGAACATCTATACATTTTTTGTATTGTATTGTATTGTATTGTAAATTGTAAATTGTAAATTGCAAATATTGTAACAACCATTTACAACAAAAACACGATCATTGTAATAAAATTGTGAAAGAAGAAAGTAGAACTACTTTTATAGATTAAAATTACAATTATTAGTTTGGAATAATTTGACAATCGTGTAAATATTATTCTTTCATTTTATCGACAAGTGCGTTAGCCTCTTGGTGCTTTTTAATGAATGGATAATTTTCCAATCTCAGATATATGAAATTGCATTTAAGTAATGATGCTAATCAACTTGTTGTTAGTATGAATCATTTTGATTTTCGTTCTTTGCTAAATATCTAGAGATGAAGTTTAAATACTAACACGTGTTCATCGCTTAGGTATTAATGTTCATTTTTTAAATAAGTTTCGACTAATTTCTACTTAGTGAAGATTAAGAAAAGTAAATGCCACTGAATTTCAATTACCACTTTCTCAAATATTTTTACATGCATAGGTTTTAATGATAATAGAATGATGATGATGATGATGATAATAATAAAAATTATTATTATTTTATTATTATTTTATTATTTTATTATTATTTTATTATTTTATTATTACTTTATTATTATTTTATTATTATTTTATTATTATAATAGTAATATAGCAGCAGTAGTATTATTTTATTATTATAATAGTAGTATAGCAGCAGTAGTAGCAGTAGTAGTATCATCACCATATGGATATAGGTTTTATTTTCTGATCACAGAAAAATCTAGGATATACTCTCGTTATAGTTTTCACCGCACTCAATTGCCTGCATAATTATGATTACAGATTTCATATATTACAATGTAAGTAATAACATTTTTCCCACGATTTCCATATATACTTAGAGCAATTTTTCTGTTGAGAAAAAGGAAATTGAATCATGCAGAAAAGTGCATATGCACTAGTTCATTTTTTTCCACTTTTCAATTACAAAAAATTCCATTTATTACACAGATTGAGAAAAAGGCATGATTGTACAAATGTTATAGATTATCCATTTGTCAAGTTGGCTTACAAATATTCATTGTTAGCATATAAACAGATTGACATCACTTTTGAATATTTAGAAATTTGCATATAAACAATTGATTTACGAAACAACCATAGAATGTTTGTGTTAACTAGAGGTATTGGGTTGACTAAAGAATAATGGATACACAGTTTTCTTGAAAGTATCAAATTGATACTAAAAATTTTCATCAATTTATGATTTGATTCGGATTTTTGGTATCAATTCGTTGCAATTTGATACTTTAGAGATATCACTGTACAGTAACCATTACCTGTGAAATATACAAGTTTTGGATGAAGTATTTTTGACTGTATTTTTGACTGATCATTTCTTGCTACTGAAAATGCATTAGTCTTCAAAGGGATTTGTTGTTTTAATGCATCGCTTTTGATCTATACAACCCTCATTGACATGGGTTTTCTGCTTCATAAATAATGCAACACTCGTTTTCGAAACATTCCTGCTCTTCTGATCAATATTTTGTGGCATTTTCTTAATCTTTAGGTATAACTCATTTTTTTTATCATCAATTGATTATTGATTTTGATTTCATACAATGTTTCATACAATGATTATTATTTATACAAAAAATTATGATAATAGCAACAATTACTTCTATATAATAGTTTATCGACTTGTTGTTATTTTTCATACATTGTACACTTCCAAAAGTTTTATATTAAAATTTATCAAAAACAATTGGCACTTGTTACCATCTGTTGTTTTCTTTAGGCATAACAAAATACACGTTATAATAATGTTCACAGGACAGTTATATGAATCTCTAACCGAGTCTTTAAAAGAGCGTCGAAAGAATGAGAATAATAGTTTGAAGGAAGAATTCGCGACTTAATAATACTAAAATCTACTTAAAAAGAATTTGAGTCTGCTTTTACCGCTTTACAGTGTGTATATTATAAAATTATAATGCAATAATGGCATATACGTTGTTAAAACGTGTGTAGTGCGAGTCTTCAAAGTCTTTTACCTATAGAGGGAGACTTCCTATCCTATATGTATATTATTATTATTATGGGGAATAGAGGGATAATGTTCTTCCGTAGCAAAACCTCACTGATCGCGTTAATGTTTCTAAGTACTCACAGAAGCGTAAGCAAAGTCGAGGAACAATGCACTTGAATTCATGCTCGGTCGATCCCTTTACGTAATGAACGGAGCAGAGGTGTCTTAGAAGATAATTAATAATGATACTAAATTAACTGCGAAACTAGAACATAAATTTTTCAACATATAAAAACAAAACGGCAAAGTGATAAAGTGAAAATATCGACAAAAGGTGTCCCTTTTTTCGATATTTTCACTTTATGATGCCGTACCCTGATTTTTAAATACGTTTGTAATCTACAAATTCATGATATGCTATCTGCTAGAGACTTGAGTGAAATTTCCATTCCGACCATATTATTAAATAATAAATATTAATTACAGTGGAACCTCGATTATCCAATCTAATTCGGGCAAGAAAAAATGAAGTAAAAAGTTCGGATGACAGATTTTCCACTGTATTATGAAATTTACCATATTTTTGAACTGAACTGACGTATTTTTCATCATTGTTGCATGTGCTCTATAAAAAATCAGTCAGACTTTCATCACTGATGATTCAAATTTAGAGTGTGTGGTATTATTTGCGACTTATAGCCTTCTATAACCAGATGGTGGATAACCACATGGCAAAATATTCAAGAAATATCGTTTGCGATATTAATGATTAATGACGAAAGGTGGTGGGCAAGCTTCACACATGGCGACGTGATCTTAAATCACAATAAAGACTTTAAAATAAAAGCTCTCTGAACTAACTCCATGAGTCTAAATATGCGCAAAGAAGTATTAAAGTAACAAGGTAGCAAAAGTCATTATAAACACGTGCTTGAATCATCTTGACTAAGTCTGTTGCAATTCCTCAGAATGTCAACTCTTCGATTCGTTGTTGATCGATTGCTCTAATCGATTTTTGACACACTTAATAATAGTCACTGGTAACCATTATTTATTTGGATAAAATTAATTTGTTTTTCGTATATAATTTCTTGTGTACAAGTTTTCTAAAATCGTGGCGTGTAATACAGTGAAAAAGTCTGATAATGAGCGATCAAGGTTCAAAGCCATTCACCATAAAGACCGATGTACCCTCGATCATGGTGCACGATAACCTATAGTCACCTATAAGTGCATCGCAGGATTAAGTACAAATCGGAGGTGAAATTAATTTCAATTAATTTTCGAAGATGATTCTCATGACATCAAGACCTACTTATTCTTCGAATAAGATTTAACGAATTAGGGAAATAAAATTATAATACAGGAAAAAAATTTTTTTTAATTCCCTGTTTATAACTTGAAGTGCGGTTATAAATCAAACAGGTAAATATTTATTTTCTCTTTTTGGGAAATTAATGATGATACTTTTATTTCTAATGTAATAATAATATAATTATTATAATAATTATTATATTATTATATATTTACATAATAATATAATTATTATTTATACATTATAATATTATATTCACAGTATTTAATACATCGCTTATTGTAAAGGAGAAAATTTGTTGGACACAATCATAAAATACTGCAATTAAGAACTGATGTCTTAATTGATCAATTATGGGCCTAACTAACTGCATATCTCTATCCCGTGAGAGATTCATCTTTTATTTTTCTTGACTTATTTCAGTATTTTGAATGTATTCTCGATTCGAAATTCACCTTCTAATACAGTTGAAAATAATTTAGTTTCTATTTTTTAAACGAAATTGGTTACAGTGATTTTTTTTTATATTTTATACTTATTAATTATAGTTTCAAATTACTTGAAACGTCATCAAAATTAAGACTCTAAAGGAATTTGTATTTTTTATATTATAAACATTCTTAAAACACTTTTGATTAAAATTGCTGATTATAAGTATTGTTTTGAAGTACCATTGATTTTTTTTAACAAGTATACGTCTATCGTCGCAATAATTCATATGCACAAGAATACTGCAAATGTCATTCTGTGAATAATTCGTTGAATGTAACTCATGCATAATCAGTAGATCGTTACAAGTTCCTTTGCCTTTTGCATTATCGGTAAACGACAGGTGCGTTTTCTTCTCTATCCCTCATTATTATCTATTTTTGTTTCCCTTTCCTCATTATTATCCTGATTATATTCTGCAGGACATTCAATATTTTTTCATTCAAATGATGACTTCTATTTTGATTTTTTTTTTCATATAGTGAATGATTGATGATATTCATTTATAATAAGTATTCCTTACTTTTGATGAATAACAATAATAATAATAATAATAATAATAACAATAGTAATAGTAACAGTAATAGTAATAGTAATAGTAATAGTAATAGTAATAGTAAAAACTAGTAATACTAGTAAAATACTAGTACTATACTAGTAATACTAGTACTATACTAGTAATACTAGTAAAATACTAGTAATAGTAATAGTAAATTACTATTACTAGTAATAGTAATAGTAAATACTATTAAATACTAGTAATACTAGTAAAATACTAGTACTAGTACTATAATAGTAAAATATTAGTAAAATACTAGTAATAGTAATAGTAATTATTAAAAATGTAAAACTACTGAATATTCAAATGAAATTAAGGAATAATTATTATTTATATTATATCATTGTTTTATGAATGTGATTATTATAATCATTAACCGTTTTTAAGAAGTAGTGATGCCTTTTCCACGCGTTGAAATCTCCATAGATGCTCTTCATATAGCGATTCATCAGTGCGTAATATCCTATGCCCTAGCACAATAATTGCACATTAATTAATATTTATACATTGCGCACGTGGCATGACGCTTCCTCCCGCTTGTTTATTAATTCTTTCTTAGAACATCCGCAATTTTGCGAGCAATGCCTTTTATTAAGATTATTACATTATATGTGAGCATCTCGCCCAAAAAAAAAAAATATATGAACGATCGTAATTTTCATCAAAGACATCATCTCCTGCATTTCTCGCGGATTGTAAATCGCACTCTCTTATCCTTCTGGAATGTTATTATACATTTAATGACTGCGCGACTATCGAAAAATACATTATATTGTTTGCAAAAAGAGAATTTTTTTACGATCAATTATTTGCTTTCGATTTTGGCTAACAAGCGTAAAAAAAAAATAATTTTAATGACACTTTTACTACCAACATTTGATCGTAAAAAAAATGTCAAGAATTTTTGTCTCTTAAGGGCTAAAAAAAATTAAAATATTAGCCAGATAAAATTTGTTAAAGTTAAAAATTTTGCTTTACAAAAAAATTCTTTAATTAAATTTACTTTGAATAAAAGTCGAGTTAGAATTTTTTTTTTCGGTATAATAAACAATATTTTCGATGAAAGTTTACGCCCCTCACTGATAATGACACATCGTAAAAACTTTTTGGAGCGTAATTTTATTGAATCTCGCATCTCTCTCAATATAAAATATTGCTTCGGGAAAAATAACACGGCAGGAAATTGTAATAAACCCCCTCGGTTAAAATTGCAAATATTATTGATAAGGTGACAATTTTTTTGCAATTTGTGAAATTTATGAAACTTGTCTTTTTTTTAAAATCATTAATATAATTGCGAACGATTAATGTGCAAACGGAGACAGGAAAACAGATTACATGAGGATATTTTGAAAATTTATTATGGAAAATATAATTTTATTTCTCATTTTTAGAATCATTAATCGATAGATTATATGGCAAAATAATTGCAATATTTTTTTTTTCAAATTTCAATCAATAAAAAAATGTCACCAAACAGTCTGACATAAAAAAGTGAAATTAATTACAATTATGATAGAGATACTTTAGGTATAAATATTTATTAAGAAAGTACTTCCTTTAGCAATGAATTTCTTATTTACATTATCAAATTATTATTACTTTATACATTTTATTTGCATCAATGCCGAAAGTTTATTACTATTGGGGTTTTTTTTTCCTTTCAAACATATTTCCTCTCGCAGGAAATAATCATTAAGTTTTTAATTTATTAACTTATTTTGCTATTTAAAATTTCTCCTAAATAAATTCCATTAGATAAAAAATTTCGTGAAAATAAAAATTTTACTATAAAAAAAGTTTTTAATTAAAATTATTTTTTTCGTTTTAGGAAAAAATTATTTTTTTTTTTTTTTTAATGGATGGGATAAAAAAGTAAACAGGTGGAAATGCACCGTTAAAAGAAATACAATATTCTTGTTTCGCGTTATGAATAAGAGTTTCTGAAAATAACTTTCCACCTCATAAAACAATTGCTTCGCTTAAGTTATTTTTCATTTCTGACTTTGGACAAACGTATTAAATCAGCCATGAGAGATTTGCGAATGTATATATTTAAATGTAAAAAAAAAATTCGTGTGTTTGAGTACATTTTTATATAGTCATTCGTATAATATAAATGGGGAGTAAGACAAATGGGGAAGTCCCTGAGAAAATCAACCCATGATTTAAAAGACTGAATTTGGGTGTGTCTGCGCTGGGACTATCTTATTCTTCCCTTTCCAACTCTCTGTTACATTCCGCGAGAGAATAAAGTGCACTTTAAAAGATTCATCTGATATACGGTCAAATGGGCCAGTATAACGGGAAATCGGGAGAAAAAAAAAACGTGAGTTCATTTTTTTCTGTGATTTAAATTTTAATCTCCAGCAAAAGATACACTTGCAGATCAAAAAGTCACATTATCTTGATGAAATTATAAAGTAATAATGTGAATCACAAAATTCAAACATTAAAAACATAATTCAAGGGCGCTATAGCACCACACACTCGATTATATTTTTTTCATTGACAAATTTGTTTATTTGATTTAAATAAAAATTTATTTCGATAATGGAAAAAATATATTTCAAAGTTTATACTCTGGAGAAAAAAATTTATTTGATTCAAATAACCAATTATTTGTCTATTATCAAATAAATTATTTATACTTGAAAAAAATAATTTTTATTTAAATCAAATAAACTGTGAGTGAATCAATAATTTCTGTATTTCAATCAAATGCCATTTAGTTGACAAATGAAATTTATTTGATACAAATGAAATTTATTTGATACAAATGAAATTTATTTGATATTGAAATTTATTTAATATGAAGTAATTTATTATATTTGAATCAAATAAATTTTTTTCATAGCTATTAGAAAATAAACAACAAAATAGGAATTTCCGGGTTAATTTCATATTTAATTTTTGAAAAAGTGAATTTCTCGGAATAGATAATATTCTAACATTGTTATTAGATTAAATAATAATTTAACTGAATGCGAGGGAAGATAATTATACTTTAGGCGGCGTTATATAATTGGTTTAAAAGGTGTAATAATGTAGGAATGAAACATTTATGAAAATGGATTATTATAGCACACCATTTTAACTTTTTAACAGAAATGAATAAGATAATGTAAAGTTATCAACAAAATAATTATTACTCTCCCTTTAATAATTTTTAAGTAACTAAAATAAATTTATTTCAATTATTAAATATATTAAATACGTATAAAATAAATTTAAAAACACAATTTTTACACTTACGTTTTAGTTAATTAATTTATTTAATGTTGTTAATTTAAATTTTAAATAAATCAAATTATACTAATTATTAATTTTTTTATTAACTAATTATTTACTAAAACTTATTTACTAAACTAATTATTAATTTTTAAATTTTATAATTTATTTTATTTTGTTTATTTATTTTACAATTTTATAAATCGCTACTTTAAATAAATGCATAATTTATTCATACTGTGAATTGACTTTTTTTACGAGAGAAATGGAGATTTATTGAGGATTTGTCTATTGACACTCTTTTAAGAAAATAGTATATTTTACATCCTTTTGTATGTTTAAAAAAAAAATTTACCCGTTTTTATTACTTTTGTCGTCATTGTAACCGTTATTAAAGTAAAGTACTAAAACTGTCTTCCATTCACAAATTTAATTAATAATTTGACTATGGAAAAAACGCAACATTTTTGTATATAAAGCGATTCTTAAATTAAACATGTCCAACGGTTTTTGAGATCCTTTCGTTTATTCTCCTGAAGCATCTTCCGTTCTCTTGAATTATACAAACTTTGGAAAGAAAAAAAATTCCTCCATAAGTATTTAAATTTTGTTCAAGTTGTTTTAGCTCCTGTTTTTCTTACATTATTTTAAGTAACTGTGAAAATAATACCACATTTTTTATGCAGTTATAGAAACAATTTCACATTTCATTGATTAAATTTGTTTATTAATGTTTGAAAAATTGGAAAAAATTTCTCATTTTGTGATTTTATTAATATGGGGTAAATTTTTGCCATTATAGTATTTATTTTCTTTCTTTATTTAGTATTTAGCATTAATAAATAAAAATAAAAATACAAATTTAAAATAAATACATTCAAATTATAAAAATTATAAAAATTCAAATACATTCAAAGTGCATAAAATAAGATACAAGACATTTTTTTGGAAAATTGACATTTGACACATGTTTTATAAATGAAATTTCACGCAACAAGGCAATGGTTGTATTTGAATATTTCCCAATCAACAACCGGTTGATAATCCTCCAATGTAACATCTTCATTACCGAACTTATTGGTTTTATTTACGATCTGTCACTTTCTCATCGGTATTAACGATCTCCCGGTTTAATATAATACACGCGTCCACACGTATATAAAACGAAAAATAGAATTCTTTCAAATTAAAAGGAAAGAGGAAAATTTTTTTTTATTTTACAGACAAATCAGGAAAAAGTTTTTTGATTAATTAAATGTTTAATTAATTAATTAATTGAAACTTACAGGAACAAAAAAAAAAAAAAAATAGAATCCATCTTCATTGAAAAATAACTAGACTTTTATGAAATAGAAATTACTTTTTAATCGTTTAATTACTATCGTTAAAGTTTTGAATTTAATTACTCAAAAAATTTTTTATAAGAAAATATGTCTTTGCAAATAAATTATCATTAGAAAGATATTGCTAACATTTCACTGTCAATCTTCTATAATCAGGAAAATGTTTCCTTTAATAAAATTGTTTATTACAATACTGGAATTTATAATTTATAATTTTTTTTTTTTACAAGTAAAGTAGGGAAAATTTAAAAATGACTGTATTTCATTAGGAAAATAAGTCTTTGTTTTAAATAAAATAGTTAAATTGTTGAAATTTGAATAAAATAACAAGTAGTATCAATAGGTTTTTTTTTTATTATTATTCATGAATGAATTGCATTTTCCATAAAGTAACCGCATATTTTAGAAAATACTCTTATCAACTTTCGATTAATTTCACTATATATTATACTGTATTTTAGTTTCTAGTGATCTTTAATGGGGAGAACTTTCTAGCTTTATTTTTCTAGTTCGTTTCCGCGAACTTCTCGAATCGTCGCAGGACATTAATCCCTGAAAAACGAAAATGACTTTTAAGTATTTTATTTACGATCTTCTAAAACGTCTTCTGGCACTCGTGACATCACACGATATAAAGTGCATCCGACGAGTTGTATTTAAAATACATTTTACGATACGATAATTAAGCTGAATTTAATCCTGTTTAGTTTGCGAAAAATAATAATATACTCTTTGAGGTCTTAATTAAACGGAATTTCTTTTTTTTTTATGAAGCTGATTTTGCAACATTTTGAGAAGATAAAATTACGTAGGAATTATTGTGGTCCTTACCTCTACTTAAAGAAAATTTATTTCATTTAAATGATGGATTACTTGACTATTATCAAATAAATATTTATTTCAAATAAATTTCATTTGTATCAAATAAATTTCAATTGCATCAAATAAATTTTATTTTTTCATTTGATTTAAATACAAAAATTATTAATTGAATTCCGTTTTATTTGATTTGAATAAAAATTATTTGGTTCAAGTTAATATTTATTTGATAATAGACAAGTAATCGGTTATTTGTTTAATTACAATTAATTAATTAATTTAAAATTAATTTTTTTTTCTCTGTAATTTGAACAATTATTATTGAATTGTTGTACTTTTAATCAATTGTTGTCAAAGTTTTTGAATTCGATTGCTTGAAATAGTATGAAATGGATAAGTTTCGAATTATAATTAATATAAACACTAACTAACAATTACGATTTTTATTTTAAATTCTCTCTAAATTTGAATTAGTAAAAATTTTAACTAATTTGAATTAGTGACTCACTTTTTGCTTTCGAATTAGTTAAATTTTACTAATAAATAGTAAAAAAAAATTTTTCTACTAATTTATTAGTAAATTTTAACTAATTCAAAAGCAAAAAGTGAGTCACTAATTCAAATTAGTTAAAATTTTTACTAATTCAGATTTAGAGAGTTGCTTGTGTAAATATAAATAAAATAAAACATATATGAAAAATTAATACCTCATCATAATAATTATACATAAATATCTAATTAGAAACGTATGAAAAATACGTATAAAAATCCAGCCAACCCACTTGCATAATTTAGAAATTTTGAGCAGAAGAAATTTCAGTGTAAAACTAAAAACCGGTATTTTTTGTGTATGTTGGGAAGTCCCTTGTTAAACTCCCGTTTTTACTGCCATTTCTGACACTTGACGTTATAAATTCCCAAAATGGTCAATATCAGTAATCACCGTTAGTGAATTCAGGTGTCTGAAAGTTCGACGACATCTTCAACAGTCGCACATTCTTCTGATAAGCTTGTCCGAATGACAGTTTCATTTTCGACTATGCTCTCTCGTAACACTTGTCATTAAAGTGTTTTTTTTTTATATATATTTTTTTACGATACTTAAAATTTTCTTGTAATCTTTGATTGAAAAATGAGAGAAATTTCATGAATTTCGAAAAGTCAATGTCTAATTTTATGTAGTGCATCTTATGTCCGAGCTCTTATCAAAAAAAAAATGTACACATATCCTTATTAAAATTATCTTTATAATGGTGTGAAAGAAAAGATTCGAATTTTGTTGAAAAATTTACAAACTAATTGGAATGTTTGTTCCTTTGCATAATTTTCACATTATTTTGAAAATAAAATTCGCTCTTTTTTTATTCCCTTGGTTCTTTTGATTATTTCTCGATTCTCTTGTTCTCTGCTGATTCTATTTTGATATAAAAATCAATCTCTATATTAGAATTCTCTTGATTTATTTGATTCTTTTTTTTTATTCTTTTGGTTCTAATTTGCATCTATTGGTTGTATTTCAGTTTTTTTTTGTTATTATTATTTATATTATTTGTACCATTTATTTTATTTATACTATTTAATTTATTTATATTATTTATACTATTTATTTTGTTTATACTATTTAATTTATTTATATTATTTATACTATTTATTTTGTTTATACTATTTAATTTATTTATACTATTTACTTTATTTATACTATTTTTATTATTTATATTAGTTATTTTTTTCATTATTAATTTAATTAATTAATCGAGTTCTCTTTTATTGTTTATTTTATTTTATTATTTTTTATATTTTAAAATCTTGTTAAATGTACCAAAAGAAGTTTTGGAGGATTTTGATTGTCTCATCAAAAATGACATCTTCATTATTTGATCCGTATGGTGAAAAAAATGTAATGAAAAGGTGAAGGCCCGAGTGAAGAAGTCTCACCTCTAAGAGATTAAATTTCTCGATCCCATAGACATCGTTCCGTAACAGGTTGGCCTGTAGACGAGTAGAACGGCTCGAAAAGGTGATAAATCTAACTTTTTATATAGCTCTACACAGGGACCTGTTCTACAATTACATTCAGCTCACACCATTAGACCCAGTACGATTATATATATATATATAAAATTTACACTCTATTGTTTACACAAAAAATTACCCCTAGTAGCAAAATAATTTAAAATTAATTTTCCCTAAATTACAACTGCAATAAAAATCCCTTAGATTTCTTTTTTTTACAAAAATATTCTAACAGTATCACAATTATTTATTTTGATTTATTTAATATAA
>JUFY01031036.1:0-46267 GCA_001855655.1 Leptopilina clavipes | reverse complement strand
AACATAATTTCTGTAGCAAAATAATAATAAATAAAAACTTACATTATCGTAGATAAGTCTAATTTAGAAATTGGTAATACGAAAAATCCGAAACTGCAACTCAAACGAAGCGGAATGTAGCAAATCTAGAACTTATAACTAAGAATGTAGCGATGTTGACTCTTTGTTGGTTTAGAAGCGAGAGAGCGATACTTAATCAAATACATATTAAATTACCAGTCAAAATCGTCATATTTCCTACACAGGCTCATAGATAGCGTAACTTTCTTCAAATCTAAGGTATAATTTGCAAAATACAATATTATCGGCTGAGACCAGATTATCCCACAAAGTTGCTTTTCCTAGAATTTTCTATAACAAAAAGTTCTTAAATTAAAGCTTCCCTATAATGAGAGTGTGACAATTCACACTACAGGTCCTGCCAATATAAGTCTCAATAAGGACTTCTCTGATTCGGTGGTGTCACCATAATCGAAGCAAAGCCTGTCAACCCAAAAGACGTACAATAACTTAAAAATTCTTTAAACTGGAGCGTCAACATTTCAGTTGAACTTCTGACAATCAAAGAGGACCAAAATAACAAAAATGGAATTAATCTGAACTTTATCTGGTCAAAGTCAACTTTTATCTTCAATTTGTTAAAAGAATACTCGGTTTGGTGCTATTGTGACGTAGAACACAATTAACAACAAAAAAATAACGTCACAATATATATAAATAATTTAAATGGTTGAACTAATTGCCAATTTCTCGCATTAAATTTTTTTTCCAAAATAAGTTTTACCGAGAAATTGAGGATGAGAAATATATATATTTACACCTGACCCATTGGTATGGCACAGGTTGTGTGTACGTGCCCACAGTATATAGAGGTAGACTAAACTGTGTGTCAGGGGGCCAATGTAACGGTAAGACGATCGCCAGCATCCACCGCGTGTCTTTCGCTTCATTCATATCTTGGGATCGTTATTCCTTCAAGTTTATGACGCCTCTCGGCCCATAGGCTCCATTAGATTCATCATTTCATTAACACGTCAATAGGTCGCATCACAAATATTCATTTCTATATATATATAAATATAAGCGGATTTCTTCATAGGTACTATAAATACAAGCAAATTTCTTCTTCTCTTGTTAAATATATATTTGCAGAGAAAGCTTTTCTCATTTCTTTATTTTTCTTCTTCTTCTTCTTCTTCTTCTTTATTTTCATCCATCGCTATTGTAACTACTTCACGCAAATTACTGGAAACAATTTTATTATTATTATTATTATTATTATTATTACTATTATATTATGACATACACATCTCATACACATACTACATGTGGATGAATTTTCATAAAAAGAAATTATCCATCATTATCATTCTCGATGAAAGATGATAGTGGACGCAATTAATTTTATGAAAGTTGTGTGCCACTAAACAGCGTGCCTTTTGCGAAACGAATCGTCAATTCTATTTTCATATTATATGAACGCAATTTGAGATAAAGTCTTACTTAACGGGCTATTTTAATGGTACTGTTTTGATTAGCATTACTTAGAATTACTCTGTATTATTTAAACAATTATTTCTGATGATGGTAACTTAGAGATAGTGCTTTTATTTATTTGTAATATGAAGCTACCAAATGGCTTCATTTCACAAATATAAATAAAACCACTATGATATAATGATAATGATAATTTGAAGCGATTGTAGTTTAAGGCGATGGTAATTTAATAGCATAGTAATTTTAAGTTGTAGTTTAATCGATGCTAGCGACTGAAGCTTAAGGCGATTGTAATTTGAAGCAATGGTAATTTGCTGCAATGGTAGTTTAATTGCTTATAATTTGAAGCGACTGTAGTTTAAGGCGATGGTAATTTGCTGCAATAGTAGTTTAATTGCTTGTAATTTGAAGCAAAGGTAATTTGCAGCAATGGTAGTTTAATTGTTTGCAATTTGAAGTAATGGTAGTTTAATTGCTTATAATTTGAAGCGACTGTAGTTTAAGGCGATGGTAATTTGAAGCAATGGTAATTTGCAGCAATGGTAGTTTAATTGTTTGTAATTTGAAGCAATGGTAGTTTAATTGCTTGTAATTTGAAGCGACTGTAGTTTAAGGCGATGGTAATTTGAAGCAATGGTAATTTGCTGCAATGGTAGTTTAATTGCTTGTAATTTGAAGCAACTGTATTTTTAGGCGATGGTAATTTGCAGCAATGGTAGTTTAATTGTTTGTAATTTGAAGCAATTGTAGTTTAATTGCTTGTAATTTGAAGCGACTGTAGTTTAATGCGATGGTAATTTGAAGCAATCGCAGTGCTTCATTACATCCATTGATACAACACCAATTTGAAGCAATAACAAGTTATAAAAGGGTAATTTAAAGCAATTGTAAATTTTGAAAATGGTAATTTGAAGAAAATGTAGTTTCATTGTATGGTAGTTTAAAGAAATGGTAATTTGAAGCGATGATTTGACACATGTTGTCTATTTGAAGCTATACTAGTTTCGGATAATGATAGATGTTTAAAATGATTATTTAAAGCGATGGTAGTTTTAACAATGATTTTGAAAACAATGGTAAATTGAAGCAATTGTAGCTTACAATGGCATTTGATAACGATGGTAATTTGAAACAATTGTAGCTTATTACCATAGTAATTTGAAGCTGAGACTATAATTCAAAGCATTTGTAGTTTCAAACGATGGTAATTTGAAGCAATGATGATTGAGCAATGGCTCATTTATTCAATGGTTCTTTGAAGCTACGCAGTCATTTGAATAAGTATGGTAATTTTTAACAATTGTAATTCAAATTATGGTAGTTTGATTCCACAGTAATTTGAAGCTATACCAAATTGAAACGAAGCTAATTCGAATCATTTACTAATTTGAAACAATGCTCCATATTTTGGAGCATTGTTTTTTTGAGCAATTTGAACAGTTTTGAAGCAATGGTTGTTTACTGCTAATTGGATCAGATCGTAGTTCAATTCAACCGTAGTTTGAAGCAACAGCAATGGGAATTTTAGCTCAAAATATTTCCCTTCTCCCCAAAAAAAATGTTTTTCAGACATGGTTTATTTTTCCTTTGGTTTTTTTTTTTGTTTTTTTGTCCAATTTTTTAAAATCACTTGTTTCGTTACCAATTTCACGTGATTTACTATTTAATTTTAACATTTGAAATGGCATTTCCAACACAGTGTACCACACGAAATAATTTTAAACCTCCAGTTATTACCATAAATTTTCATCTAGGTCATGTTTCTTTTTTTTTTTGTTTTTTTCTCTTTCGTTTCCTCCTTTTTCTTTGTTCCTCGAAAAAATCATTACCGAACGGCATGAGTTGCTGGAATTGAGCGAGAGACTCGTGCAGACGATTTGGCAGACGTGTATACGTGTATATAAAAATACACAGGAGAGAAAAGAGGCGAAAAGATGTACTTCAACAACACACTATATACGTTAGCATAAAGCAGTCGAGCAAGTCATATATAGACGTGTACAATTGGCCAGAGGGGGTTTCTCATTCGCACTGAAGAAGGAAACTGTGTCACTGGACAACTGCTTTGCCCGCGTCTGTGTATAGAGGGAGAGAAAGAGAGAATATATCCACCTTCTCCTGTCTTTTTTCCTCCCGTGCGGACAATAAGCAATTCATTTTAATTATAATGCTGATCGGAAAATCACCGTTAGTCCACAACTCGCAAGGATGAGAAAAGTTCAATGGTTTAACGAGCCTGTCCGCGAATCAAGACTGTCCTTTAACTCCTTCCTATACCTTCCATTATTTTTCCTTTATTTTTTTTTCAGAGAGAGAGAGAGAGTTCACTGAGTCCTGCAATGTAAATAAATACCTGTAGCAGCTTCCTGACTCTTCCTTAAATGTTGTCCATTCAAATGCTATCTGCACTGTCCACTGTCAGGCACATTGGTAATTAGCTGAAAAGGGAAAAGACATAATTGCAATTACATGTTGCGTTTAGTGTTCAACAAAGTCCACGAATAATTAGAAGTTTTCTGTATATTTTTTTATTCTTTTTTTATCATTAGCTTTCCTTTTATGTGCATAAAAACGCTGCTTCTACAAAATACAACATTCGCGTTATTTTGTACAACAATTTTATGTCTGGAATTATCATTTTTTTTTTGTAATTACCTTAATATTGAAGAGATGATTTTTTTCCTCTTTTAATATAAGCTATAAAGAATAATTTGCTTGTCAAAAATTTCAAATTAATTTGACGAAAAAAAATCTAATCTTCATTATTCTTAAACTCGCTACAAATTACGATTTTTTAGAAACTGAAATTAGGTACAAATTTTATTAATTCAGGATCCAATTTACTAGGATAGTAAAACATAATAATTCGTACAAATAAAATTATATCTCACAGTGAAATCATTGTGGAATTTGAAATTAGGTAAATCGAGGTGATTAAAAAATTTGACGAGATGATAAATTTTAATTTTTTGATATATGCAAACACAAATATATATCAGGGAGTGTTCTCAGTAAACATTGCTGAACAAGCCCTCATTTTTGAGTTATGAGTCAGTTTATGATAATTTTTCATAGGTGAGGTTTCACTTTAACATATTGGTGTCCTTTTGAGAATGAACGAATCTCGAGGATTTCTGATATGTTGAACAAAACAAAAATACAATAAGCCTTATTCTCTCTCTCTCTCTCTCTCTCTCTCTCTCTCTCTCTTTGTATATATTTATTTCAAGTTTATACTAAATAATCTGATTATAAAGTTGTTGCGTAAGATTCGAATTTGTAAAAGGGACAAAATAGGGAGATTAAAATTACATTCTTTGGGCTATTTTTAGATTTAATAAGCCGCAATAAATCAAGATCTGATGCAAGTGCGCTTGGGTACTTCCAGTCGAAATAACATTTACGCATTCTATTATGCCATACATACTGTAAGGAGT
This sequence comes from Leptopilina clavipes, assembly GCA_001855655.1. Classification (NCBI taxonomy): domain Eukaryota; kingdom Metazoa; phylum Arthropoda; class Insecta; order Hymenoptera; family Figitidae; genus Leptopilina; species Leptopilina clavipes. The sequence continues at coordinate 41,333 of JUFY01031036.1, read as the reverse complement.
GAAAGCTCCATGAATATTATCAACTTACTTTAGCCTAGTTAGAAAACAAAGAAATTGACGCGCGTTTTCTGAGTTATTATAAAAGTGGGTTCGTATCCGTATAAACAAATTCTATTTTGAAGGTGACATTAAAAATTATTGCTTGAAAAATAATTCTATATAACAGAATAACTGCAATATTTATGAGAGATGATACAGTAGTTTCAGTGGAGGAAGAAAATAAAGTTTTCCTTATTTGACAATTTTTTTTTTTTAATAATAATGGTGATAATAATTTCCAAATATTCTCATTATTTTCGAACAATAGTGATTGCCGCTTCACAATTATGATTTCTTTTTTTCAATAATTATAAATAAAATGGAAAATTATTGAAAAAATGAAAAATAATTCTGCAAAAATGTTTCAGTGTCAAGGCAATTATTTTAAATTTTAAATTATAAATAAAATGGAAAATTATTGAAAAAATGAAAAATAATTCTGCAAAAATGTTTCAGTGTCAAGGCAATTATTTTAAATTTTAAATTAAAAAATAAAATGGAAAATTATTGAAAAAATGAAAAATAATTCTGCAAAAATGTTTCAGTGTCAAGGCAATTATTTTACGTAACAGTTGAAACTAATAGTTAATGACAAATTATATTTGTAACTATAATAATAATTTACAGTTGAAAAAAATTGCTTGTAACATTTTACACTTGTAATTTCAAATATTATAATAGTTTACAATCTCAAAAAAAAAGAAAAAAAAAATGAATTTCGTTAAAAAGGGAACATTCTTACAATGAATATGCGAGAAACCTTTATATCAGAAGATTCCGCGCCTATAAATAAACGTTAATTTGAAAATATAATATATCATATATGAAAATGAAAAGAGTAGTTGACGCGAATAATGCCAGATAGTTTATATTTCAACGGTGCAATATTGTTGAAACTTAAAGGTCAAGGTAGAAAAGTGAACAGTGCAATAAGAGAGTGGATTCTTACACATACGTTATCTTCATGCAGTAAAAACTCGTTTGCGTTTGCCATATGATAGAATGATGATTTAGTGTTCTTGAAAACCCAAGGGAGAAACCATTGTTTGGACTGGTTAAAAAAAAAAAAAAAAAAAAAAAAAGTTTGCGAAAAATTACCAAACTATAGTCAGTTGTAAGGGCTTTAGTTAAAGTACAGGGAGCGAGCTTCCATTTCGTTACTGACAGTTATCTGACGCCATAAATATACAAATATGTCTGACGCTCCAAATATTATTGCCACTATATATATATATATATACATGTATAAGCAATCTTTCGAGAATTTACACGAGGCGGATCTTAAAAATTACGGAACTACAATTTTCTTGAGTAACAATCATCTTCATGGAGATAAAAAAAAAGAGAGGGAGAGCGGGAACGATGAAGATTTAGTTATGTTCCGTTGTTTGAAAGTACTATTTGATGAAACAGATACTTTTTGCAGGTATTATTTATTCTAGCATTATTTTAAAATGCTTTTGCATTATTTTTGAACTACAATTACTTCACTTCTTTTGTAAAACGCTTCTAATATTGTATGTTTAAAATTGATATTATTTTAAGTTATCATTCATGTTACTTTATTTGAAACTACCACTATTCAAACTACCACTATTCAAACTACCACTATTCAAACTACCAATATTCAACTATCACTTCAAACTACCGTTATTCAAAGTTACTATTACCCCAAACTACAATTATTCGAAGTTACTATCATTATTCAAAATTACTATGTCTTTAAGTTACCTTTATTTGAAACTACAGTTATTCAATGTTACTATAATAAGAAATTACTATAGTAACAGTAATATATTACTTTAAACTACCATTATTCGAAGTTACTATATTGTTTAAAACTGTCTTCATTTGAAACTACCGTCATTTAAATTTATCATTACTTCAACTACCATTATTTAGAGTTACTACTGCTTCAAATTACCTATAATATGTTAAACTACTGTTATTCTAAGTTACTATTACGGAAAACTACTATTTTTGAAGTTACTACTACTTCAAATTGTGTTCAATTAAAACTACCGTTATTCGAAGTTGACATAACTCTTGAAACTTCAATTTTTCAAAATTAATATTACTACGAACTACAATTATTTGAAGTTACTATGCTTTTAAATACCTCTTATTGAAACTACCTAACTGACGGTACTTTCAAATGAAGACAGTTTGAAGCAATAGTAACTTTGAATAATTGTAGTTTGAAGTAATAGTAACTTCGAATAATGGTAGTTTAAAGTAATAGTAACTTTGAAAAATTGTAGTTTGAAGTAATAGTAACTTCGAATAATGGTAGTTTAAAGTAATAGTAACTTTGAAAAATTGTAGTTTGAAGTAATAGTAACTTTGAAAAATTGTAGTTTGAAGTAATAGTAACTTTAAATAATAGGAGTTTGAAGTAATAGTAACTTTGAAAAATTGTAGTTTTATGAGTTATGTTAACTTCGAATAACGATAGTTTAAATTGAAGGTAATTCGAAGCACTAGTAACTTAAAAATATGGTAATTTTGTACTAATGGTAATTTCGAATAATTTAGTAATTTTTGTCACCTTATTTGAATACCAATTCAATTTAACCTTCAAAATTAGGTCCCTAAGTCAAAAACTAAAAAAAAATGTAAATAATTTTCCATATCAAAGAGATAATTGAAGGTAATTTATTGTTTAACAAGACAAAAGACGAAATAATATTTCTAGAACAATAACAACAATCATGACCGAGTAATAACAATAAAATATCCTGTAAACGTTCACGAAGCCTATATATACATATACTTTCCTAGCCTGGAACTGCAATAAATGTCAAAGAATTAATAGAACCTAGCAGTTAGAAAGGAACAGATTGAGTGATTAGTTGTGGAATTTAACGGGCAGTAATTAATGTCAACCGGAAAAGAGAATTGCTTACTTTTACAATATTGCAAAAAAAAGCAGATGAAAAAAAAAATGACAAAAATGTATCTATTCTGTAAGAAAAATTTCTATTTATAAAACAAGTTTTTGATTTGACCTTAAGAACCTAATTTATTTTTTGAGAAAAAAAAAGTTATATATCTACTCATCTTTCAAGTAGAGAAAGTCAATCACTTTCACTAATCAGACCTGAGGTTGTGAGACCGCACTTGTTCTTATCATTAGTAACGCATAAAACTTTTATTTTTGTCTATATAGTTTTTTTTTTCATTCTCGGAATTCGTATATGTATGATATATTCAGAAATGATGTAGAAAATTTGTGCTAAATTAACGATTCGTTTCATAACTACTTTCCCTGAAATGAATGTCATCGACCGTGATCGGCAAAGCGTTAAATAAAAAAAATTCTTTTTTCCCTTGACAATGACCGTCAAAATCAATTTCACGGTTTCAATATATTACAAATTATAAATTATTATTTTTTTTTATAATTTCAAATTAGCCTCTTTAGAGTAGATTAAATTCAATTATACTTTTGTTCTTAATTTACAATCCCCTTTTTATGGCAAGAAAAGGAAATTTTTTTTCCCATTAGAAAAAATTTTCAAAAATACATTTCTCGATCATTTTAATTTATATTAGAAAAAAAAATTTATATACCGTACATCCAGAAAAATGTTTTATTTGAATCAAATATAATCTGTTTGAATTAACTAAAAGTATATTTGTCTCAGAGCCAACTAATTTATTTGTTTTTAAATAAAAAATTTATTTGACACAAATAAAATTTCATTTGACACAAATAAAATTTTTATTTGAACCAACCTACTAAACTATTTATTTGTTCCAAATAAATTTCAATTGGTTCAAAGACTTTATTTGGTTCAAATAAAAATTTGATTTTATGTTAAATAAAATTTTTATTTAAAACAAATAAATTTTTTAGTAGGCTCTGGAACAAATTTTTATTTAACTGAAGTAAATTATATTTGGTTCAGATAAAACATTTCTATGGGTGCATTAAAATAAAAAACAAACTATTTCTTCTAATATAAAGAAATATATTAAAAAATAAAAAACTTTTGAAACACATCAAATTCGCAATTTTTTTTTTTCAATAAAATCCTAGAGGAATGGAAAAAAATCGATAAAACTTCTAAAAGCTCAAAATTGATGGATTATTGAGACCCACATATATGAAAATGCAAAAATAGTAAAAAATATGATCCACGATGAAAGTTCTTTAAAAAACAAAAATAATAATAATAAATAAAAATTGTACTTTTCAGGCTGTTGATGCCGGTGACAGTATGTACGTTCACGTGTTCGGAGCTTATTTTGGATTAGCAGTCAGTTTTGTTTTTGGAGTGAAGGATAAACCGAAAGAACATCACCTTGAAGGCTCCACTTACCAGTCAGACATTTTTGCAATGATTGGTAAAAAAGACTTTTTTTCCCGTAAAAAAAAACCGATTAAATATCTATTTTGAAATATTCCTACATATTACTTAAGAAATATTTTTATATCTATATATAAAAATAATTTTCTTGAAAATTATTTACTGCAAACCAAAATGCGAATTCAAATAGGAAAAAGTATTTACCGAAATTGGCTTTTCTTTTATCATCAATTGACAAAATGAGAATGCAAAAAATTTGAGAATTCGTACTTAGAAATTATTTATTTATTAAGTTAATAAATAAATATTTACAAAGAAATTATTAAAAAGAAGAATTAAATTACAAAGAAATAATTAAAAATTCCAAAATGATGAAAATCACATCTTCTGTACGAAATTCTTCATAATTATATTTTTTGCAAAAAAAAACACGTGAAATTCTCAAATTTTTTTTTCCAAGACAATTGAAAAAATATAAATTGTTATTTTCTTTTTACGAAAAAAAGGAACGGTTTTTCTCTGGTTATTCTGGCCCTCCTTTAACAGCGCTTCTTTGAAAGGCGACGATCAGCAGCGTGCTATAATAAATACATTATTATCACTTACTGCAAGCTGTGTAATTGCATTTGCTGTGTCTGCTCTTGTTTCGAAAGAAAACAAGTTTAACATGGTCCATGTTCAGAATTCTACGCTAGCTGGTGGAGTTGCCATCGGTACAGCCGCTGGTATGAAATACTTTTTAAATGAATCGTAAACGAATTACGTTCAAACAATTCGCATTTTATTTGCAGTAAATAAACTTTATTCCTGTATACAGGTATGATGTGCGAACCAATTGGAGCTCTCGTCATTGGCTGTGTTGCAGGTGTACTTAGTGTTTTAGGCTACAAATACCTCACGGTAATCACATTATTATTAATTTTTTCAACATCCACATCAGGAGAAATTCATTTTTCATTCTAAAGAGAAAGAATATTTTTAAATATAAAAAAAATATCATTTACTTATTTTTAAAAATTCAAAAAGAATTTTGTCAACTCAAGAGGAGAGAAAAACACTAAAAATTTCTATAAATCGAAAAAACAATATTCTTTTATTCCCCAGTTAATCAAGATATTGTTTAAAAAAAATGTTTATTCTCGTTCTGTAAAGTTAGTTATTTGCTTTTCTTTTCAATCAAAAAAAATTATTTCAAAAACCACAATTAAAAAGTATAATTTGGAAAAGAAATTAAAAAGAACAAAAAAAAAAATTATTTCATAAACAACAATTAAAAAGTATAATTTGAAAAAGAAATAAAAAAGAACAAAAAAAATTCAATCAAATTGAAAGGAATTGTGTAATTTAATTTGATAATAATTACTTATTTAATTTATCATACTTAGAATAAAATTATTTACTAAAAATATAAATAAAATGAGAAAAATGATATAATATATATGAAAATGTTAATTTCAAAATTTCAGCCTTTAATCCAGAAGAAGTTAAGGATTCACGACACATGTGGAGTTCATAATCTACATGGAATGCCTGGAGTGTTGGCAGGAATTTTTGGTGCTTTAATGTCAGGAATTGCCTCGGAAGATGCCTACAATTACTCTCTCTACGAAGTAAATAATAATTAACCGTAAAATACCATTTTTTTTTTGCAAGAAGACAAAAAAATCCAATTCCAATTATCTAACTAATTTATGTGCAGATTTTTCCAGCCCGCGCTCCTAGTGAGGAAGGAAAACTCGCGGAGATGAGAGACAATTACAATATATCTCCAGGCCTGAATAGAACAGCTGGTCAACAAGCAGCTTATCAATTATTAGCTCTTGTGATATCAATCGTATTTGCCATTATATCCGGATTAATAACTGGTAATTCATCATATATATAAAATTATTATTGAATATTACAATTTCCATTTAAATTGCATTTTAATTATAATTAAATATTTCTCTGTAATATAACAACAAATTTTTTAATTCTGAAACATAAAATTCTATTACATACACTAATTTAAAAATTATTTTCAATTGCAGGATATTTTTTCAATTTAAAAAAAATTCTTTTTCATTATTGATGAGAATGTAAAAAAAGATATAAAATAATACGTACATGTTTTAAAAATTTTAAAACGTGTAATAATTTGTTCATTTTTATAAAAAAAAGCTTTTTATACCTGCAATAAAAAAATTTTTTTAAAGTGATTTTTCCCATTGATTTTCAAAAATTCACAACGTATAAAATTTTAAAAGAATAAAAAATAAAAAACAATATAAAATTATAGAAATAAAAAAAATTATTCAAATAAAGAATAATTTTTTTTTAATGAAAAATTCACACTTGTTTTAATGCAGGAGTTTTGTGAAAACTTAAAAAGGTTTGTTTCAAAAATAAAAATTTTAATGTTATCAATAATAAAAAATTAAATGGCATTTTTTTTCTATCAATTCAAAATGAAGATTTATATTTTTTTATAGAAATATAAAAAGTAATTAGTTAATCATTTTTAATGTAAACAAAAATTGTGTAAAAATTTTTGAATTATTAAAAAACTTTTTCCCCACTTAGGTTTAATTATTCGTACGTCATCTTGTGGAACGATAAAAGAGGAGGAAAAATTTGATGATGCGGTGCATTGGGAATTGGAAGAAGAATCAATGAGCGAGGTTTCAAAACACTCAGATGGAATGCGAGATCAAATGCCAATGGGACACATATGAAAATTAACTCGCATTTTCCCGTATTTCAAAATAACTTCCACATTACTCAAGTTCAAATACTAAATTCTTTTTTTTTTTTTGAAAAATGAAAAAAATGCTCCAACAAAATTTTTCATTTAGAAAAAACGTAAAATTTCCTTCAAAAAGAAGCATATTTTAAAATTAAAATATTAATTAATTATTTATTAATAAATATTCAAATTATTCATTAATAAGTTAAAATTAATGATTAAAAAGTAACATTAAAACATAATTTATATTACTTATGTCAACTTGGATAAAATAACGATTAACGTACATTATATCATTCTATTCATGTTTTACTAAAATCTACATTGTATATTAATTCATAAAAAGGCGATTTATAACAAAGTGTCGCTAATTCTTAACAATCATTTATTTCATTATATATAATTGGAAAAAGTAGCTCAGTCTAAAGATACTATTTTTTTCTCTTTTTTTAATTATAGACGTATGTAGACACATTACATTTTAGAAAAATATTTAATAACTAGAAGCTTTAATTATTTCTAATTAAAAAGTTCAATGAGAAATATACTGTAAACTGATAAACACGACAATTGAAAAAGTAACAAGTGAACTTGAACTTTCTAATCGACTTTAACGAAATTTTCTATTTTTATTAAATATTAGTTTTCAATCTATCTATACAATAAATAAAACATTGGTATAAAATACAAAATAAACAAAAATCTTACCCCATGAAGCAAATCTTCCTATTAAATATGAATTCCCTCCACGTAGAATAGAAGCAATAAATTTTTTTTTTGTTCCACTTATAATTACGGTACTTAAACTGTTCGTAATTCTTAGCAACGATAAATAATGCGAATGTATTCAGTATTCATATCATGGAATATGATTTACTTCATCAGAGCGTGTACCACAGCCTTTGCATTTAACGATTTAAGGTCTGTATAGGTTTGACCAGTTCCAACAAAAACAATTGGCTGGCCAGTGATATATGTCATCGAAATCGCTGCACCAACCTAAAAAAAATTTATTTTCTTTATGAAATTATTCTTTTTGTAAAAATAGTTCGTGTCAAAAGTTAAAATTAAAAATAATGTTCGTTATTTCGATTATTATTAATGAGCTCTATTTACCTTATCATCTATAGTATCAAATTTAGTCAGTACGATACCATCGATAATATGGGGATTATTAGAACTGCTATAATCAGCTAAGGCTTGATTAAACTTGACCAATTGATCCACAGCTTCATTACCGACAAGCGCCTCTCCCACAAAGAGAACAAGATCCGGATCATTAACTTTGATCAATTTAGTCAAAGCTCGCATCAGAGGTTCATTGTCTTGCATTCTTCCAGCTGTATCAACCAAAACAACATCAAATCTCGATTCTTTAGCAAAACGAATCGCTTCCATTGCAATACCCGCTGCATCCTTTCCATATCCTTTCTCATAAAGTTGCACCATTGTTTGATTTCCATGTTTCTCTGCCGGATGCAGAGCATTCAAATGACGCATATGAGTCCTTAGCTGTTCAACAGCTCCAGCTCTAAAAAAATTTTAATTTAACATTAATAAGTAAAAAAACAAATTAACGCTAATTAAATAACGCCTTAAAGAAATTTTCACCTGAACGTATCGCAGGCAGCGATTAAAACACGGAAATTATTTTCAATCAACCAAAAGCAAATTTTTGCTAAATTCGTCGATTTTCCAACTCCATTGACACCGCAGAATGCCATGACATAGGGTCGATTATTTTTCTTTGCTTCAAAAGCGTCACGTAAAATATCGACTCTTCGCTCTGGCGATAGAATTTGCACGAGGGCATCCGTGAGAGTTGTTTTCACAGTGCTTGCAATACTCTCAAAAGTACCAAGAACTTTACCATTGAGTTTTGTAGCAACGGAATCGCAAAGTTTACCCGCAATATCTGAAGCAACATTTTTCGAAATAAGATGATCTTTAAATTTCTCAAGCACTGGAATCATATCTTCGTGCTTCAACGATTTATTTCCCACAAGACTTTTGAACATGGAAAACATTCCACTCGATTTCTTTTGTACTGACGGTTTATTTACTTTCACTTCGTCTTCATCATCATCATCATCCTCCATTTCCATTTCAGAATCACTGTCCACTTCCAGATCCTTAATTCCACCCTTCATCATGCCTATCAACTAGAAAAATTAATTATTACTCATTAAAATATGAAAAAATTTCTTACAAACAAATAATCTTAAAATAAATAAATATTCTTAAATTTAAAAAATACGCTAATAATTTTTTTTTAATAAAAAAATTCTCATTTACTGTCTTATCAGCTGGCACGTAATTATTTTCATCTTCCGGTTTGTCTTTAGTACGTTCGAGTGACGCAAGATCCTTTGTTGTACCACCCAATTCCCAAATACGCGGTTTTTTACCTGCCTTTTCGGGTTTAGGACTTTTCCTAAAATTAATTTTTCTTAAAAATAGTAACTAATTATTTTAATTTTTAAAAATATTTTTAATAAAAATTATCTCTCACTGTTTGTCAGCTTTCTTTTTCTGACCGGAAAACTTTTGAGCGAGCTTCATTCGATTCATTAACAAAACATCCTCAGTTTCATCTTCAATTACATTTTGTACTGGTTTCGGTGATTCTACATGAGAAACTTCCGGTGTAACTACTGCAAAAAAATTACAATTAACAGATAAAATTATTCATTTCATTTTTACAAAAAAAAAACATTGTACAGTAAGTGTTAATAAATCTAAGAAATAAAATTCATCAAAGCAGCATTCTTAGTGTCATCCAAAAACTACAATTTCTAAAAAAAAATAAAGACAAAGTTAACTTACTCAAATCATCTTCAACAGCATTGGTCCCTTTCTTCTTTTTACCTATAAGCGTAAAAGAGCAATTCCCATCTCCATTAGTAATTTTAATAGTACCAAAAACCGATTAATTATTATAAAATAAATTCCCAGATAGATTAATAATTAATTCCAATTAATCGAAATATATTTGAAAATAGTAAATTTTACAAGAAACGAAACAAAAGAAATTTTTCGTAACGTTTCTTGTTTGAAAATTAAGTTAATTAAGAAAAAGATAAATGGCATCAAAAAGAAAAGTATAAGCCATAAATTTTATTAACAGACTAAAAATACCTTGTTTTTTATTTTCCTTGTCATCTTTCCGTTCAATCATACTAGCTACGGTTTTTTTCGATTTGAAACTTTCATCGAAAGTGCGCATTTGTTTTGGAATTTTTGCCTGCACTTTTCCCCAATTTTCTGCAGAAAGTAAAATACTGTCATAGCTCTTTTTGAAATCATAATTAAGAAACCATTGGGAAGTTTGAAGTTCATTCTTGAAGCGATCGCGAAACTCCAAATGAACGTCATTCAAAAATTTATCCACATAGGAAAGTTGAAGTATCTTCTGATACGCAACGACAAATATTAATTCGAATTCATTATCCAACTTGTATTGAAGACGAAGCGATTCATGCTCGTAAGTGTGATTTCCGGTACGTTCCTAAAAGAAATAAAAAAAATTAGTTTCTACTCTCTCTCAACAAAGTGTTTTTTTTTAAATCAACTCCAAAAATGCAAATATTTTAAAAATTAAAACTCAAACTACATATTTAAACAAATTAAAGTTACTCTAATTTCAAGAATTATTCAATAATATTCCAATAATGTAAAGATCTAGTTAAAAATATGCTTTTGACTTGCATCACGTGTTTTATGCATAATAAATAAAAATAAACATTATCTAAACAAAACTCTAGGGAAAAAATGAAGAAACTAAAGATAAGGATACCCGGATTAAAAAATATGCATATTAAGCAATTCTTGTAAATTAAGACTTTAATCGCCTTAAATTATAATAAGTGAATCAAAATGTTATATTTACCATACTGTTCAAATTCAAGGTAATCATATGCTTACCTGCAGAATGACACTTCGAATAAGTGCATTGACGCTAGGTGTAAAAATTTGCGAAGTACTCTGAAAACACCAGAGCACAATGCCACCTTTGCTGAATATTGTAAAAAGATCGAGCATTGTTGCAAAACGGAAAACAACACACTATTATTAAACGAATTAAAAACCTAACCTACAGCTGCACTGATTGTGACAGATGAGTCTCGTGTAGAATTTTGTACACGTCAGATTGACAAACATAACACGCGATCACCATGCTTACCAACCTTTAAAATTTAAAAGCGGTCTCTTCAAATTTTTTCACAAAATCACTGACACACAAAACAATTTAATTATATTAAATTGTACTAATTGATAATCATTTAAATTAACACTATAACTTTTCACACAAAAATGGAAAATATCCAAATGTTTTACTTGTGCAGAAGTTTCTAAAGTCTAAAAAAAATATAATTTTGAAACAATATAAATTGTAAATTACATGAAATATTGTTTCTAACATTTTAGAAAACGCAGATCGAAGGAAATTTATAAAATTTATATATAAATTATAATTAATTTACATAACCTTGATGCGCTCCTGTAGTACAAGTTGTAATAGTTGCGCACTCGCGTACCTTTAAAAATGAAGAAAATTATTTCCGACCGTGAGAAAAAGTGAAAAGACAAAGATAAACTCGGGAAGTTATAAATGTTAAAAAAAGAAAGGTAAAAAATAATATCCATGAAGGATATTACATCCTTTAAGAAATGTCATTCATTTTAACTATCCCTAACCTAAAAATCCAACATGAACAACTAAATAAACATGAATAATTCTTGAAAAATAATGAAAACTATATAAAAACCAGTAACTGGAAGCTATAAAACGAATAAAAATACTTGAATAATAAATAATTATCACAAAAAAACTAACTAATAACCGGGTCTTGAAACCCTACACAGAATTACAGAAGACTTCAAATAATGATAAATCCAGTTATTTCCAAGAGAGACTAGAGAGGGAGATGAAGCAAAAGAAAGATAGTGACAGTTTTCTGTGTAGCTGTTTTGCTATATCCTCCGATATTTTGTCAATTTTCAACTGTTTCCCATCTGCTAGAAAGCAGAAAAGTTTTTCAAAATGTTAGGTGTTAGTGAGGTGCGGTGATTGAAGTCGAAAATCAAGCGAGGAAAGTAAATTAATAGTGTTTTATACAAAAGGTCACATCTGCAAATTGTCGGACGCGCTGTAGATTGCCTTGTTAAATTGGACCTTACGTCCGTCCGCTGTCAAGAATCACGGAATCCAAGCAGGCAGCAGGTAAGTTACACTGTCCTTTCTTTGCCTTTCTCTTTTTCTGAGATTCTTTTATTATTATAATGCATTCATATATAGGAGATTAATCAAATTCATTGTGTCCGTGAAAAAATGAAACTGGCACATAAATGGAGTAGTCAGTTGGTTGTTGTTGTGAATATTGATTTCTATTCTAACGCTTAAACCAACGTAGTCGAATGTGGTCATGATGTGCAAGGCTCTTTCTTAACGATTTACCTCTTTTTATTAAAATATGACAAACTGTGATTTGAAAGATTCTTCAAAATCACATTACATATTTTACATTTCATTTTGTACACCTTCAATGTGTTTTGATCCAAACTGAAATGTCAAAGTTTGTGTCTATGTTTCCTTTTTTTAGTTAATTGAACGCTTACGCATAAGGAAACTGTACTGTAATTTTACAACATTTTTATTTTAAATGAGGTAAATAAGTACTGTGTAATTAATGTGATTGTCATGGAAATTATCTTTTAATACATACTAAAGTGCTTGAACTTCTTTGAATCAAATGAGTTTCTTTTTATAGGTGAGAGATAACAGCTCGAAATCTATCAAGTTTTATCGATTAGTCATGTTTATCCAAATATGTATTTTGCCTGAGGCTTTAAAAGTATTTTGAAACATTAACTAACTCTTTTGGGGAGTTTTAAGACTTGCCTTTAAAAATAAATTATTCGCAAGAATAATAGTTTCATTCGATTGCATCAATATTTATATACTTTCAATTGATAAGGAACTTGAACTTATTTTAAAAATAATTATTTCACAAACAATACTACTGTCTTTTATAGTATTCTTTTTTTTAATTTAATTTATTATTACTTTAAATTAACTCAGCATAATTTAACATTTAAAACTTCGTTTCATTATTTTTAAAAAATTTTTTTTTTTAATATTTCTAAATTTTTGTTTTGAAATAATTTCATACGTTTCCAGAATTTGAAAATGTTGTCTTCATACTCTTTCCGCGTTACACCATCAATTTGATTTACTCAACATTATTGTTGTATTCATATTAAAGGAAAATAAAACAGAATTGCAAAAGAAACTTGATTTCCATAGTGGTCACTCATAAAGAAGGTCAATTGTTATAAGATATGTAATGCTCTACATACATACATCATCAAACTGTTATTATATGATGACAAACATTTTATAAAATAAAATTATGAATTATTCAAATCATATAATAAAATATATTAAGGCAATAAATTATAAAAAAAAAATTCCAAATTCTTATTTTTTACTTATTATTGAAAATTTTTCAATAAATCGATATAAAAAACATTGGTTTTTTATAATTATTTTTATATAAATTTATATATAATATTTTTGTATGTAATTTTTTTCCCAAAAGAAAAATTTTAATTTAAATATTTAATTAAAAGGAATTCATGTACGTAATTTTGAGAAACATTTAATTTGTAATAAACCGGACAGTAACATGAGAGAAATGTAACGCGGAAGGAGGATGTGTTCTTAAATATCGTTAATTTAAAACTTTCAAAACTTAAAGCATACATATATATATACATATATGAGTCTATTACATCGCGTATATACAAAATACCTATATCCAATGTGTAACTTTCACTCTTTAACTGCTCATTGAAGTTATGTTTGTTTCACTAGATCATAAAATGTATTGATTGGTCGTGCGTTTAGCTTAGGAAGGTCAGCATCAATAGGAAAGTGAAACAAGGGAAAATGTTGAATAAAGTTAACCCAAAAGGAGACAATGCTCGAACAAGTTTCTCGCGTTTGCTCTAATTTGTTCATCGCATCTTTAAATCAATCTTTCCGCGAGAGTAGAAAAAATGAGAATGTAAAAACCCGTGAAAGCAATGAATCAGGTTATTCATTAACATTTAAAGAGAGTATTCACTCTTCTTTTCTCTTAAAATATTTATAAAATTTTTTTTTTCAAAATATCTTTTGTGAAATTTCAATATTGGGTAAAAATAAAAAAAAAACTAATTTAAGATTTTGTCCCCTTGTCAAGAATTTAATGAATAATATATTATTTTTCAGACAGTCATGTCAACTAGTGTTATACCAGGAGTTTCTTCAACTATGGCTTCTGCAATTAATAGCACGACGGCAACATTGATGAATTTGGTGAATGTTGAGCCAAAAAGCGAAGATACCGAACCCACTCCTATATTTCTACAAACAAAAGCAGCTCAGGGTATCGCTGGAGCATTCGTAGCATTAGCACTTTTCCTAACATGTCAACAAGTACGTTAATTCATTGCTTTCCAATTAAGTAAATTTATCATTTGATTACGATCGTAGTTGAATTTAATTAAAATGAAAATTTTTCTTACAGATTTATCAGCATCTAAGGTGGTACACGAATCCAACGGAACAACGTTGGATAGTGAGAATTTTATTCATTGTACCAATCTACGGAACGTATTCGTGGATCTCTCTGATGTTCTTTAATAGCGAGAGTTATTATGTTTACTTCTTCACAGTAAGAGATTGCTACGAGGCATTTGTCATTTACAATTTCTTGACCTTGTGCTATGAGTATCTCGGTGGTGAGGGTAACATTATGTCCGAGATTCGTGGTAAACCAATTCGATCGAATTGCCTTTATGGGACCTGTTTTTTAGTCGGGAAAACCTATACAATTGGCTTTTTGCGATTTTGCAAACAAGCGACATTGCAATTTTGTTTGGTAAAACCCGTTATGGCGTTTGTCATAATATTCCTTCAAGCATTTGGACATTATCGTGATGGTGACTGGTCTCCTGATGGTGGATACATTTATATTACAATCATCTACAACATCAGCGTTTCCCTTGCCTTATACGGGCTCTTTCTCTTTTACTTTGCTACACGAGACCTGCTCACTCCCTTTGATCCGGTTCTTAAGTTCTGCACTGTCAAGAGTGTCATCTTCTTGTCCTTCTGGCAAGGTATTTTTCATTTAAACTAATTTTCATTTGTAATCTATTCAGTAAATTTTAGTATTATTAAATAATTAAATTTAAAAAATTTAAATTTAAAAAATATTTCAGGTGTGCTCTTGGCTATTTTTGAAAAGGCTCAGGTTATTTCACCTGTAATTAACAGTTTAGGACAATCGACAAGTGCTGGTACTGTATCAGCAGGCTATCAAAATTTTCTGATTTGCATCGAGATGCTCTTCGCCGCAATTGCCCTACGATATGCCTTTCCTTATCAAGTTTACGCAGCTGGTTGCGTCACTGACTCGAGGGGACGAAGTGTCACAATGCAAAGTATTAGCAGCAGCCTAAAGGTGCGCAAAATATTTCACTTATTTCGCAAAAAGAATTGTTTGAAAATCCAAAAGAAATATTTCAAAACTTGAAATAAAAACTTTCGTAATTAATTTTTTTTTTACGAAATTTGAAATCATTTTACTTAATAACTTTATCCTTTCTTTTACAGGAGACGATGAATCCAAAAGATATTATGACTGATGCCATCCATAACTTTCACCCACAGTATCAACAATATACTCAATACAGTTCTGGTAAGTATAAATATTAAATTGACGTTTTTTTAATCATACGATCATTAAATTGTTTTTTTCGTATACAAAATTTTTATTGTGGCATGCCGATAGCCATATTCAGTGTAGCATGTGCAACGAATGATAAAAATCATATCGTTCATTAGTTTTCTTACTGAATGTCGATGTTTTAAATATTTTTATTTGTTTATTTGCTTTGCTAAAAGTTATATTAAAATTGTTTTAAAAATATTTTAATCTGATTTATCGAAAAAAGATGTTTAAAAATATGTTTTGAATGAATTTTGAATCAAATTTTTTATTTCTTATCCATAATAGAAAAATAGTGATTTTTTAAAAACATTTTTTAACTTCACTAACAGCACATATAAGCATTGTTCACATCGCACTAATTAATCTAAAACAGTCAGCTAGAACTAGAAAAACTCCATCCCTTTTTATTTATTCATTTTATCATTTTTGTTTTAAATTACCAATTTTATTATACCTATTGACGCTTTTGTAAATATATTTTGCAATTTTATTTGATCTACCTTCGCTGACTGTTTTTGTTTTTAAATTGAAATGAATAAAATTTGCGTCATGACAAGATAAAAGTGCAAATAATAATAATTGTCATGTATCGGATTAACTCGGAACAAAAGCTGTACAACACACGCTTGTAACACTGCAAATTAGATATAAAAGAAAAATTTCACAAATTATTAAAAATAATTTCACGAGTGAAAAAAGAACAGTTTTTTTTGGCACTCAACGTCTATAGTCGGCTTGATAAAAAAAAAGAGGAATGAAAAGATTAATTTAAAAAAGGGGTGTCCAGCACATTGAAGGGATTTGTTTGCTGTTTTTCAGACGTCAATACCAACTTGTCCTACGAAAAGCTGTAAGTGCCCCCAAGGCATCTCAATTTTTTATTTCAAGAAACATTGGACTTCGGACTTTTTGCTCGTCCTTTGCAGAGAACCAAAATGATCTAAAGTCAACAAAAAAACAAAAAAAAAAAATTTATATACTATTTTATCGATAATCTCTTTGTACGCGCTTTAATAATGCAGACGATCATTATTAAATTTTGATTTTCTGCGAAAAAGAATCAGTTTTCTTCGTGAGTTAAATGGAAATACTGACAATAACCGTCCAAGGTATCTCCGTTAGGACTTAACCAGCCTTATTGTATTATAAAAATAGTACTTAAGCGTATAACGTTTGCTTATAAAGTAAATAAATAATAATTTAATTTAGATAAAAAAAAGAGGGTAAACGGAACGGTATAATTCTGTGACGCTTGCTTTTCAATAAAATAATGACGATAAATAACAGCCGACAAATGTCTCCTTCTACATATATAAATTAACTCAAAAAAATACATTTTCACACTCGGGCAAGTTTTAAATTCACTTTATGGAAAATTGCTTTTTTTATAAAAAAACAAAAACAAATCACGCCTATTAAACTCGATACTTTTGCGAATGAACAAAATCCAAGTACTAAAATTTTGTTTTTTCCTTTTTCGTCTCCTAATTTATCTATTTTTTTTTCTTTGCACGGCAAGCCCAAGCTTTTATGTCTTGTAACTCCCTCTCCTTTTCCTTTGGACTGCATGATGCATTTGGTAACCTGAGATTTTTAATGCTAAACAAACACATATCATCTTGCGTCGCTGGTAATTATACTGATGTAATCTAGTTTTATGTTGGAATGTAACAGAATTATAATAATAATAATTATAATATAGTCAGTTCTTACTGTATTGTTCCAAGTTTATAACGACCGAACTATCAAAGCATGACAAAGTCTTACAATCAAAAGAAACAAATCTCTTTTCGTGACAAAATCTTTTCCAAAAAATCGCAAATGATAATACAACATTGCATCTCACTCGTAAATTTTTAATTGTCATTTTAAAAACTTATTAAAACGTTTTTATCTTATTTCCAAATTCTTGATTTTATTTCTTTATCAAGAATGTTGATATTATTTAAAAACTCTTTCTTCATTGTCAGAACTTATGATTTTGTCGAATATTGAAAATTAAATTAAATCCAAATAGTAAATAATTTAAATTCAAATAATTTAAATCAAAGTTGGATTCAAATAATATAAATTCAAAAATTTTTATTTTTAATTGAATGAGATGAGCAAAATGAAATTATAAAGAAAATTTGTTTCTTTAAAATTGTTGGACATTTAAACTGTACAGTGTTTTTTGTCAGAAATTGAACAGTGATAAATGCGTGAAATTATTGGAAAATTAATGTTAGGAGGTACGAAAAGTCAACGAGGTATGCGAGTCTCCAGCTATGATCCGGATGATCCTCAGAACATGCCAGTTCCACCACCTCAAAGACGCAATACATCGCATCAACGTGTCGCTACTATTTCGCAAAATTATAATGAAAAAACAATGTTACTCAGCAGTGATGAAGAATTTCAGTAAAAAGAAACAAAGAAAAAAAAACATTTTAATTGTCAAATTCGAAGACACACCATGTCTTCACACTGTGCGCGCAGTCTGAATGATTTTTATCTTATACTAAAAGCAATAAACCTCAAATTTACGCAAAAACTCGGGGTATACTAAAGAAACAAAAAAAAATTCAGCTTTCGAAATACTATTTGTAAATTTTAATTTGTTTCATGTAAATACATCGATTGTAATTTTGAATTTTTGTTTTTTTTTAAATGCAATTTTTTTCTTTCTTCTCATGGAAAAAAGTAATATATATATTATATATAAAAGAAAATTTAAAAACAAAACTGAATGAAATATGTTCGAATCATGAATCGTATTGTAATCCATAATATTATATTCATGTTAAAAAGAAAATCGTTACATAACGCAACGTGAAATAGTATAGAAAATATTTATTTTAATACGCTCATACGTTCGAAGCAGTGTTAATCGTTCTGGATGTGATGCCACAAGATTATTTTTAACACGTCTGCTGCCTCGTATTGTTATGCCTAAAATTTTCAAAAAAAGGCAACACTTCTTTATGCAGTGCATTTTCTTTTTTTGTTACTTTGCAAGTTAAATCCAAGTTGAAAGTTAAATCTTTTGTCCACTTGCATTTTGTTTTAAGCGAATTTTTTCAAAACCAATAGGAATTTTTTAGCAAAGAGAATATCATTTTGCACAATTTTAATTCTAATTTTTAATTTCAAGAATAATATACATGACGTGTTTTTAAATTCAGTATGTGGAAAATTTCAAATCATATGAAATTTTTCTCCTAATTTCAATGCTATTCAATTTTATAATCTTCTATTGAGAATAACTTAATGTCATGGAAACTGAATGAAGAGTAATTCTTAAATTTTCAGACTGGAAACTTTGTCTAGTTAGGAACTGACAAATTAAAAAAAAAAAAAAAAAAAAACGTTTCACATTGTTAAATCTGTCCATTTGTTATGAATGATAGACGTAATCTGTTCTAATTAAGAAATAAAATGGAAAGTCCTTTTAAGGAAGTTTATTTGACACAGTTTGTGCTAAAAATTGAAAATTTTTCAAAAGAAATATTTGTTTTGAAAATATCTCATTTATTTTAATAAACATTTTTTTTAAAAGAAAAGTGTTTTTTATAGAAATTCACGATAAATTAATTTTTAAACAAATAAACTCTTTTGTCTCTTTTGTTGAGACAACTTTCAAAATGACACTTTAAAAAAAATGTTTAAATAAATAAAACGAATATCAAAGATAATAAATATAATTTTTTTTCGAAATTTTTTCAATTTCATCAATAACTGTTGCAAATAAACTACCTTATGATATAGTATTTAAAACAATTTTCAATTTTATTTTCAATCAACGTTAACTCGAATAAAGCAAAATGATAATTTTTTACGAATAATACTCATCTCTCTATAAAACAAGAACTTTTTTTTATTATCGAAGCGTGGTTTTTTACTTTTTGTCAAGAACTTCCAAATTTTTGGAACAATTACGCTTAGTCGAAGCATTTAAATTTTTTGCAATGTATTTTCAACTAATGTCAAAGCCTAATACTTTTATAAAAGTTTTCTCTTTACTGTATAATATTAAGGGCTAAAGCATTAAAAAAAAAACGAATTCTTGGTGTTGAAAAAAATCTTGATGTTGACAGCCAATGTGTTAATGTAAAAAAAATATTTTTTCTGTTCACGACGAATCACTGACAATTTTCACGCTTCGGGACTTGGACATCGTCTCAGTACTTATTTTATTTTGAAATAGTGACAATTTTTATTACTGTAGAATTTATAATAAGTTATTTTTTTATAAATGTGTTCTATATGTACAAGTTTAAGATTGTTTCATGCGTTCATTACAAAATTTTCTGTTTATAATACGCAGTTATTTCGATCTGAGAGCTTTTCTGTCAACAACTTTCTCATACCAGAAAAATAAAAATGTGATTCGAAAGATGCAGTAAACTACATTCGCGTCCTAGATTGAAAAAAAAAATATTAAATGTATATACTATATATATAAATATCGTTATTATAGATTGTATTTAATAACAACATAAGAAAAAATGGATACTAAAAATTTTTTTGTTTAAATAATTTTTGATCTATGAAAAAACATGAATGGGAGTTAAGTGGAAGTGAGTGATGAACGGATTAAAAAAAAAATGTATCAGATATAAATAAACTATCGATACCTGATAATATTATGTATCATTTATTATTAACTAATTTTTAATTAGAATTAAGCTTTTTGTGTTATAAAATCATTTATAATATAGTAATTTAGAAAATAAATATTGACTTATTTAATTCAATTAATTTTACTTACTAAATTGGTAACTTTTTTTTTGCTCATGCAGGAATGAGAAGAGACAAAAAATTCAAAGAAAAATTATATGTACATCTATTTATTGATATATTTAAAATGCAATTATTTGAACCATTGCACATTGTTAAAAAAATACAATAAAGATTTTAAGCCGTACAAAATTTAAGCGTGACTCTGTAAACTTTTAAAAATCATCAACGATGGTACATAAATGAATTTTCAAATAAAACTAATACATATCTCGTCACGCAAGCCTTAATATACAATTATATACATAGATTACTGACTAATCACAGAGATCACTTTAAAAAAATTTTTTATTCTAATAAAATAAACCCAGATTTTTTAAAAAGCCTCTAACTTTAAAAATTAATGTCCTCTGATACACTTTAAATAAAACTTATCAATGTACCTCTGTTTTAAAAAAATTTTTATTCTTTTTTTTAAATCTAATTTGTAAATAAAAAATATAATTTGAACCCCTCCCCCCTGTAAAAAAACCGTAATCAAGTTACTTAAATTGTCTTTAATTAAAATACAATTCCTATCTTCTCATTAAAATTTATAGCACACCTCTTGTAACGTAAAATGAAAAAAATATTAATACTTTCAATACAAACTAATAGAAGTTTGTTAAAACATAATAATAAAATACTAAATCATACATAATTCAATGAAAAAATATATATATAAATTATTAATGAGGAGGTAGAAAATGTTTACGTTACATTTTTCTAAATGTCATATACAGTTTTATCATTAATTTATGAAACCAAATGACTAATATTTTCTAAATATACATAGAATTCTCAAATTTTTCGAATTTATATAAGAATAGAAATAAAAAAGAAACATTTAATCTAATTTTTCTAATATCAAAATGTAACAACTATCATCAATCTATATGTCAAAAGTCGGGCATTTTGTCATTATTTTTCATTAACATTAACATTTTTCATAAAAGAAGAAAATAAAAATAAACTAGCATTAATTAAAAATTTTCTTTTTAAAAAACACCAGTTTAAATTTTTTTGTTTACAAGACAATTTTGTTTCAATTGATACAATAGTGACACCTTTTTATTAAACCAATTTATACATAAATACAGTAATAAATAACTTGGCATCGATAATCTACCGCGAATTTTAATTATATTTATCTAAATATTTCAAAAATTCGCAGGAATTATTTTTTTAAGTGTCACTTTTAAAAAAATTTATATATATATATATATATATGTACGTTAAATAAACTTTTCTTTTTCAGACAACACAATTAAATATAAAAATATTAAAGTGCTCTTAAAAAGCTATATGATTTCAAACATTAACTTTTGTCATATGAAACACTTAAAGAAGTAGTAAAAAATAAAAGTTAATTAACATATAAATCAAAAATATCCGACTACTTGAAAAATCAGTTTAATCATTTAAAAAAAAAAGAATTATCAATCATCGACTTTTAGTATATTACAAAAAGAGGACTAAAAATAAAATTTTTTCCAATAATCTAAAAATGAACAAATCTTTGGGAATGACCAGCACTCAAAGTACGAAATGAATACTCACTTTTGTATTACATTTTTCCCAATAAACTAAAGAAAACGTAAATTGCAATATTGTTTTTTTTTTAAATAATGAGTAAACAAATTACAATTTCACCAACCAATCCATTGATCCCCATTTTTAGAAGAGATTTTTTTCCAACCATGCCAAGGTCTTTCGAAACTTTCTTCCTGATTTTCATTAAATCGATTATTACGATTGGAAAAATAATCTTTTCTTCTATTTACAACGCTAGTATCTTCATTCTCAATATCCTCATAATGAAGATCATCATCCATATAACCAACGTCACTTGTACTGTCGTTAGTATATTTATTATATTCCTCGTCTGCTTCTTTTGTGATTGAATCAGAATTTTCCTCGACATCGCTAATTCTACTAAGATTGTCATCGAATTCACGTTCATCTTCCATTTGAATTGGTCTGAATCCAATCGATCGCAGTCGCGCTATTTTTAAACTGCTCGACGAATTAACAGGTACAAATGCTGATTCTTGATGAATCAAAGGATAAATATTATATACAGATTCTAGCCCTTGTTCAGTTAATCTTTCACAAGTTTTTGCATTTGAAAATGCCTCCTCTCTTTCAAATCCATTTACAAACTCTTGACTTTCAACTGACACATCATCGTCTTCATCTTCAGAGAATTCCGCAACTCCTTCAGATTTAATTTCATCCAAATAAACCTCTTCTATTTTAGTGACTGATATTCGTCCATTACTACAAACTAAATCAGGAGAATACTCATCTTCTATATTCATTTGAGAACAAGAATTGATCGTTGGCTCATTTATTAATGAACATTGCGCTACCGCGTCAACCATCCTCGACTTTTTGGTCAAATGTTCCACTGATTCCACATTGATCCTCTGAAAATGGAAATTATTTACCATCATTTATTAAAAATTCAACTTTAATAATTTAAAACAAAACAAAAAATCAATTTTACAAATACCTGTATATCTGTGTTTCTTGTCAAAATTTCTTGAAAATTCCTCGTAGTCTCTAAAGATTTCCTCTGCTTTTCTCTTGCTAAATTCAAATTAATATTTCCTGTTTGCAATTTCCAAGCCTTATTAATTCCCGTCTTCAATCGTTTTCTTCGTTTCGATAATTCTGAACGTTTCACTGGTTTATTAAGAATACTTCTTCTTTTTTGAAATCCCGAATTTCCAATAAATCCATCAGACTCTTTGCCATTTATTTTATGACACCTTAAACGTCTATTTCTTGGTCCTCTGATAATAGGGCCAACATTAGCATCAATTACAAGATTAGCAATTTCTCGTCTCTGCTTTTTGCATCCGGGGGATTTTTTTATTTTCGAATTCTCAGAAATTTTCGTTCTCTTCACTGATTTTGAATAACCAATTGCACCTCCTGGATCATCGTTGAATTTTGAATTGGTACCATTTATTTGAACATTATCATTGCAGCCTCGATTTCTCTTTGAAATTTTTGAATAATTCTTTCGATTCTCATCATTTCTATTGTGCCTCAAAATTCGTTTTGATATCATTTTAAAATTTGACGATGTCTTCAGTCTATTGTCATTTGAAATATCATTGTGTTCACTCTCTTTATTTTCTTTTGATATTAATGCATTGTATGCCTTTATCACTGATGATTCCTCAATTGACAGGCCGATAACGTTTCCTATCAGTAATTTAGCCATTGGATTGCGTTTTTCTTTTACAACTAAATTCAAAATTTTATCAGGAGTCAAGGCTTCGAGTGAATTTGATGAATCCGAACTAGTTGAATTTGCCACGGATTTCCGTTTTTCAGGACAAATTTTTTCTTTATCATTTGTTAATTTATCTTTTCTTGGAAAATTAGTTTTCTCCGTTTCATCATTTAGAGGACAACCGACGATCTGATAAATTGATTCACGAGACATTGGAGATGTTCTTTGGCTTGTGGTTATTTTTTCAATCTCATGATTTTCCCTTTGTGAAATCAAACCATTACTTTTGGGTAAATTTCTCGACGAATTGGCATTTAATTTTTTCTCAATGCCTAGTGATTCTACATGAGTTTCATCCGATTTTTCTACTATATTTGTTTTGTAAACTCTACAAAGTGTTGATGATTTCTTAACATCCTGTTGAACATTATGAAAGGAATCATATAAATCAGTGCGAACAGCAATGTTTGTATTTAATAATTTAGATTGACCGACTTGTTTGTACGTAAATTGATTTTGTGCCAAATTTTCCGACATTATTAATCTTGAAACTGGAGGTGTAGTCGATGCAGCAGTGGGTTTTTTAAAAACCTGACGTGTAAGTATGGCAATTCCATTTTGTGAAATTGATGGCGATTCGCTTAATTTTTGAGTTATTTTTTCACAATTATTGTACTTGTCACTATCCGCATTTAAAGTAGTTTGATTATTTATTTTGGAAGATCGCTTACGAAGAGTGCACGACAATTTCTTTGGTAATTGCTTGACATTTGGTATGCGATCAACAGGTTTTGTCATTGAATTAAGCCAAGGTGGTGGTTCTTGATGAAGAACACGAGAAAGAGCAAATTTATGATTCTTAGAGTTTTCCGACTCACCAATCCAATGAGCGATAACGATGTAAAGACCATCATAACGATAACCCGTTTTCGGTGAATATTTATTTGAGAGACTGTAACTACGTATCAAACGTAAAGGTACACAGCGTTGAAAATTTAAAATGAGAGATTCATTACTTGAGTTCAATCCTGAGTATTCTCGGCCAGTTATAGTTAAAATATCTCCCAAATCAACATCTTTAGACTCGGAGTTTTGAGGAGTACAAAATGAAATTGCTCCAAAGGGTCCATCGTGAACATCTAGATTAAAGGGTTTATGAACTCCTTGCCTCGAACAATCAACACGAATTCCCCACCAGGATCCTACTGGACATCCTGCGATAGGTCCATAATTTCCAGTCGCCTAAAATAATACAAGCATGTATTACTTTTACAAGTTTTCAATTTTCTAATTATCTAAACTGAAAAGACTTTTACATTGAAATTCAATTACTTGTATGTTTATCTATTAACTGATGTAAATATTATGTACAATAAACATCTATTTATATCTGTTGTCACTGTCTCCTTCAAATCTTACCAATTATTTATATAATATATCGCACAAGGTACGATACTTACACTTAGGATACTAGATAAACATTCTCACACAGTAAAATTACTTACCGTATTTCACTGTTTAATTATAACAACATTAATATTGTACCAGTAACATTGCTACTGTACTTACAACACAGATATTAAATTACTACCATTAATTTCATTAACGTTACAGATTATTTTCTTTTAATAATGAAGTAAATTTTCTATTTAGCAAAGTAAATATGCCATCAAAATAAAAACATTCTATTGTCGCCCTTAATTGTGTATTTTGAATGACAGACATTTATAGGTTATCATTTGAAAAAATCGTTTAAATTTCTCAGACAAGAAACGTAAAAATTATTTACCTCGTGGGTATTTGAAAAAGCAGCAAACTTATCATCGCTTTTTGCATTCTTTGACATATTATTTGTGTTTAAACTGTTAAAAAGTTCTTTAAGATCCTTTGGACTCCTGTCGTCAACCTGTAACAATCACGATTTAACACACACTTGCCAACATATCTCACCTTTAAACTAATTCCAATTATAAACACAACACTGATAATTAATATTAACCTGTTTTTGCGTCTGCAATTCACGTAAAATTGATTCATTTTGATCAATTGAATCGGAGCAAAATTTTAATCCGACCTTCTTCCTCGCCATTTTGGTTTGATTTTATCGCGACTAGTGCGCACTCCGACTGCGCAGACAATGCGGGAAAATTCAAATCACTTTCACTTACTGTCAGTCAGTAGTTTACCAACTATTTGTTTTTTATTAAAAAGTATGAGTAATTAATAATATTAATAATTATTATGCATTAAATATTATTATAAATATCACTCGAATTATTTCAACAGTGAAGATTCATTGCATCTTAAAACAAAATGAAACTAATTGAAAAAAAAAACAATTTTGAAAACAAAAATTTAGTTTGTTTTCTATATAAGTATAACAATTTTTACTAACAAAACAAATTTGTTAAGTGTATGTGTGGTTGTTTAAAAACAAATATTGAATTAAAACATCTGTTTTTTACGCATGCTCAGTATGGAGTTATAGTCCATTCATCTGATTCGCCGCATCACGTGTTTCTGCAGTTTTAACCAATGACATATACAAGAAAGACAAGACAATAATTGCTTAAAATTCTTTCAGAATTGTTTCAGTAGTTAATTAACAATCTCGGAAAGTAGACGTCGGATTAATTTTCTCTCCAGGACAAATTAGTTTCTATTTTTTTTACCTAAGTCTAACTCACAAATATTTATATCTGATACATTTTCAATTTCCGAATACGGTGAGTAAATAAAATTTCAAAATTATAGTAAACATTCATGTTTTTTTAAAAACACACTTTGATTCATTTAAATTAATATTTCTGAAGGCACATAATATTTTTGAAAATAAAAAAATGACTATATTTTATAACTATTGTATTAACAAAATTTATTTTAGCAGAAAATTAAGGTTAAGTATAATACATAAAATAAGTCATTTCTCTTTTTCCAAATTTTATTTCTGACTGACAAATCATTTGTTATTTTGTAAAATATTTTGACAATCAGAAAATTGTTTTTTATAAACAATTATTTATACAGACAAAATTTGACAATTTCTTTAATTTAGGTTCTTTTTTGAGATTAATGTCTTACATAAGACAATCTTTAATATGGGTTCAAGTATTGACCTTGAAAAAGAAATACTTATTCATTCTTAAATTCTGGCACGTCTTTGACAGTGAAATTGCAATTTGTAATTGTTATTGTAATCTAGCAAATATTAGCAATTTATCTTATCAAATTACACAAGAACATTAATTTAAACAAATCCGAAATCTGAAACTCTTCATGTTATACAAAAAGTAAACAATAAGTTTTAAAAAAAATTATTATTATGTGTATATACTTTGCAAATATAATTTTACTGTCATTGTAAATTAAAACAATTTGTATTTTAACAAATTGTTTCAATCGTTATGTGTGTTAAAATTCATATTCATTATTTAAAAAAAAGATTTTACACAAAGAAATTATATAATAATTCCATTTTTCATTTTTAAACAGACGATAAAAAATTATATTGTGGGGAATGATCAATAGATATCGCTTTAAATATCCATAATATGAATTTAAAAAAAATTTTTTGCTACTAAAATTTTTATTTCTTTTATTTTTATTTTTTTATTATTTCTTCTCTATTCCTTCTTCTTATTAATATTTTTGACAACAAATAATTATTCTTTGCGATCAATAATAAAAAGAACTTTAAAAAAATTTGTTAAAAACTGCTAATTATCGTATTTATTAGTACTAATACTAATAAATAAGTAAATAATGTTAATTATTCACAAAGGCGATAAAAAAAAATATTTATGATTCATTTCCTATGATACATAAAGTTTTTTTTTCTCCACTTTGGTTCCTTTAAAGGAAATGTTTTTACAAGAAAAAAAAATTTCCTGTAAAATCATGAACTTTACACGACCAGTTAAACTGTATTTCTTTGATTAATTAAATTTTTTTGTTAGTTTAATGATAAAGGCGCATCTGTTGAATGAAATACGTAAAACGATTGCTATATTCGCCATATAAAAATTATCCCAACTGTACATAATATATATGTTTGTCTGATATGAAAATTAATATATTTCCCTAGAATGAAAAACAATCAATTTTAAATATTTCCTTCAAAACTTCGCGATTTAAAAAATATCAAAATTTTCAAATAAAGAGAGAAAAAGAATTGTTGAAATTATTGTCGTCTCGAATGCGTAATAAAGTGGAGGAAAAAAAAATTGAAAATTTTTCCTGTAAACTTTTAACAACAGTAGATTTTATTTTTTAGAATTCGCCGATGGCTTATCTTGTATTCTTTGTAAAGTTGGACTACCAGATCTCTTATCTTTATGTTATCGTGACTCTCAATCAATATGGTTAAAAGAGACAAAATAGATTTGTCATTCGACCTTAATAAATTAGAAAATTCTAATAAAGCTTATTCAAACTACCAGAAGCTCTCTACATTGATTGATCAATAAGGGATTTGTTATAATTATATTTCTTAAGGGATTTTTAATAGATGAATTTATATCAACAACTACTTCCAATTTAGATATAAATATTCGCTTATATAAATAAAATTGCTTTTATTTTTTAAAATTCAATTTAAATAAAAAAAAATTCAAATAAATTATTAGGATAATAATAATTTCATTTTAGGATTAAAAAAGTTTCTTATTTTTTGAACACCCGTAAAGTAATGAAAAGAAAGAGAAGATGATTCAGCAAAAATCAATAAAAAATTTCTTTACTACATTGTTTGTCACTTTTCAAAACAAAATATTTTACATATATTAAATTTTCAGTTGAAGTCATGAAGAATATTTGAATCAAATATAATTTATTTGAATCAAGTATAATTTATTTGAATCAAATATAATTGATTTGAATCAAATATAATTTATTTGTCCCAGAACAAATTTTCTTATTTTGCCTTTAACTTATTTATTTGTTTCAAATGAAATTTATTTGAAACAAACAAATTTAGTAGGCTCTGAGAAAAATATATCTTTTTTCTGGGTGTGATACTCTAATTATTATTGATTTTTCCTGAAAACAAATTGAAATCTATCAGCTGTAGGGGAATATCTATATAGTAATAATATTTCAATTAACAATGAATCACGTTTCATGTAAAAACTATACAAACAAATAAAAAAGATATCTCTTATCATTAGCTAATTACTATTTCTTGAAGTACTTTGTACATACTTGAAATTCCTAAACTCACACATTATCACGATATGGAAATTATTGAACCGCTAAATTAAATAAAACAAACTAACTGATAATTTCAAATAAATTTTGAAAGTAAAAAATAATGTTTTTTCCTAATCAATTTTTAATTTTTTCAGATTTTCTCTATGAAAGTACAAAAGGTAGGAAAATTTGAACGAGATTGTTGGTGATTTAAAAAGATCATGGATGGAAAAATTTATACTGAGAAGGTGAAAAATCCAAGAGAAAAGGCAAATCCTCTAAGTGTTCTTTCATTCTCGTAAGTTTGCATATTTTTTTAAACTGCAAAAAAATTTAAATTCATATAATATACACTTAGAAAAAAAATTTGTCTCAACCACTAAACTATTTATTTATTTCAAATAAATTTTTTTGCGACAAAAAATATTTTACTTGTGCCAAATAAATATGATTAGTAGATTCAGAGAAATATGTATTTTATTTCAGTCAAATAAAACATTTCTCTTGGGTGTATGATTAATTCTTTTTAAAAATTATAAAAATTTTACTAATTTTTTTTATACATTTAAATGAAACAAAAGTATTGTTTCAACATAGTTATTGTAAATTAGATCCAATTAAACTTTAATTATGTTGTGAGTATGATACTGAGAGTAATTGTGTTGTGAGCAATTTTTAGTTATCTGGTTAATGACCATGATTTAGCAAAAATATATTTCTATTGCGGAAAGTGTTACTACATATACAGATGTTGGCGTCTCGAATGTATAAAAATTCTACCGGGTTAATTGTTCATTTTAGTCACCTTGTTGATTGAACTTTTTTTCTTTAATTACGAAGGAGAAATGCCAATTGATCAGATAAAATAGAAAACACTTCATCTAATATCTCGAATGTTGATAGAAATTAATTGAGTAATAGAGCTAGAGCGCGTTTCATTGTGATGAAATCGGAGCTTAAAACCTTGAAAATAAAGGAAATCAATAACCGGTTGTTTGTGAATTTCTGAAAAACTTTTATTTTCTATTTTTAAAAAAAAATTTTACTTTTTTAAAAGTATTTTTTATATTTTTGTTTTTAAACATTTCAAACATATGTAATAAAATGTCCATAATACCTATTACTTACATAGTACAATTACTTGCTTATCTACAATTTTTTAAACTTTACAATTTTTTTAAAAACTATTTTCTAAAATTTTAATGCTTTTTTATTATCCTATTTTTCATATTTCATATTATAGTAAATTTGAAATAATTTTGAAATAATTTTGAAATAGAGGAAAACTTAATTAATAAAATTTAAAAAAATAAAAATAAGATGAAACATTTTATTACCTATATTAAAATTTGCCATTTTTTCTCACTTTTATTCTCTTAAGCTGAATCAATAAAAAAAATCACCGATGGCAAATCAGTCACTAAATTATAACCGCATTTGAATCATTAGTAATTTTCACTGACAATTTGGCAAAATTTCACCACGAGAATCAGTGAAATTTCACTAATGATTTAAATAACTAGAATTTAAGGAATAATTTAATATAACCAATATCTTTTTCACTGATTCAGATTTAGAGAGTACTAATTATTAAATAAACAACGTGACAAAAAAAAAATGTTGTAAAATATACATTGCCAATGTATGAATGTAAAATATATTTAAATGAATTCATGATTTTATAAAAAAAACTCGTGAACTAGTTTGCGTTAGGGCAATTTTAAATAATTAACTCTAGAAGATTTACATTTTTTGCAAGAACAAAAGTTGTAAATATTGACATAAAAATTACTTTGTTTGAATATTGACACAATTTTAGTTATAAAATTGTGAGAATAATATTGTTTCTGTGGTGATAAAAAGAAGTAATTTATTTTTGCTTGAAAATAATAATAATAATAATCTATTTCTATTACTAAATAATTCTGAAGGGTCCTTCAAAAGTTATTTCAAACCCTGTGTGTCTTATCTTATACTTCCGTAATTCACCGCTTTATGGACTAATAATCAAGATTCAATTTGGAGTTTATCAATTTTAGATTGAGACTTGACCAAGTTATTATAATCTAAAACAATAAATTAATTGTCGTATTATAGTTATTTTTAGAAAAATTTTCTTGACAAAATTCTAATTCTAAATTCGTGGCAAAATTCTATACTCAATTTAGAGAAGACCATAAAGTTACGTATAAGAATATTGCGAATCCTCACAACTAGAAACGACAATCATTAATTTAATGTTTGAACACTGACAATTATTTAAATACTAATAATAGCAATATATTTTATCTTATTACTTAATCTCGACTATTTTAATCTTTATATTCATCTTTCGGGATTTACTTTATTTTTATATATATTTTTTTTTCATTTTCCTCTCAATTAAATAAATTAAATTAAATTAAATAATAAATTCAAAAAAAGAAAATTTTTGAATTCAAGGAAATTTTTCTATGAAGTAAATACTAAAAAAAAAAGTATTGACCTCATTTCTTCAAATTCAAACTTTTCTGTTTATATTTATTTAAAACATCATTTTTATTGTACATTCAAAGATCAAGTAATAGTTGTAAAAAAAATTGTGTAATCTTTACCAAAAATTTTATAGTAATACTCGTAAGTAAGTCTTTACTAATCAGTCATGTTACCGTTTTTTTGTTTCTGTTACAATTAATTTTATTTCGAAATCCTAAAATTCTTTTCTAAATTAAAATGGAAAATTACTAATTCTTAATTAAAAATACATTTTTCTTTCTTTCTTTTTTGAAATAGATTATCTCAAAGAATTTATAGAATTTATTTAATATTAATGTACAGAAAAAAGAAAGAAAAACAAGTTTAAAAATTTTTTTCTCAGCATAAAATAACTAAAAACACATTGCTCAATATAAATTATGATAGATGTAAAGTTTTATGTCACAGTATTTTCCATATGGTTTCACTGATAAAACAATACATATTTAATTGAGGTTCCAAAAAAATTTGAGATAATTTTGTCCTTTTAAAATCACTCGCCGTCAGCTAATATCTTATCTCTAATCATTTGTCTGACGAAAAAAAGAGCGTCAATCATCTTACAGTTAAATAATAACATTATGGGTTTGAAAAATTCCCAATGAAACTGTCAAGTCATCGTCAATAAGAAATATAATATGTAATCACGATATTTATTATTTCTCTTTAAAAAAAAAATTTTTTTATAATATATTCTTTGTAATTAAATTTTATCCACTAAGTCAAGTATTTTTAATTGCATTTTTAATTTTCGCAAATTGCAAATTATTATACCTACAATCCTTAACTGATGATATAATTTTGTTACATTGATGTTATAAAAAACATTAAAATTATATAATTAATTATAAATAATAAAAATTGTCATTATTAAATTATACTTTTTTGTTGAGTAATATTAATAATAAAAACTATTTTTCTAATATTAATTATTAATTATTAATTTAATTTAATATAACCATTTTTTTTCCAAATAGATGGATTTTACGAACATTTTGGTTGGGATATAAAAGAGATTTGGAAGTAAGTGATCTATATAAGCCCCTTAAAGAGCACACAAGTAGTATTCTAGGTGAAAAAATCACAGCAATATGGCAAGCAGAATTTAGACGTTTAAATAAAACCGATTTGTCAGACACCCAAAGCAATGATTACAAGAAAGATAAAGGAGACGAGAAGGAGACAAAATTGAAAGAACCAAGTCTACTAAAAGTTTTGATAAAATGTTTTGGAGCCAAAATAATGATGTATGGAATTTTATTGGCAGTCATGGAAATTGTACTAAGGTGAGAAAGAATCATTTTTCATTTTCAAAAATAATTCCTAATTTCTTTTACTCAAGATTGAAAAAATATTTTTTTTTTAATTCTAAAGAAAATCTTCTCTAAAATTCATTATCAATATTAAAAAAAAGTTAAATAAATAAATAAAAAATAATGAATTTTATTAAAGACAAAGCCTTTTAAGTAGAAATACAACATTATCAAAGAGTTAAATAATTTGACCTAATATGTTGGAATTATAAATTGGTGAATATGTTCGTTAAAATTAAACTCTTATTTTACATTCAGATTGATGCAACCATTATTTCTTAGTTTTCTCATTCGTTATTACTTTCATAAGAAAAAACTTTATGTGCCAATTGAACAAGCGCGTCCCAGGTCCAATTTTCAAGAGGAATCTACTAAATCGTTAAGTCCCCAATTTATTTTCAAAATGTTAAATTGAAATTAAAAATTAAAAATTAAAAATTAAAAATTAAAAATTAAAAATTAAAAATTAAAAATTACTAGTTAGATAATAGATTTTGTTTTTCGTGCGTTTTTAATAAATTTATCTAACATTGTTGAAGACTTACACCCAGAAAAAAGATATAATTTACTCAGAGCCTACTAAACTATTTATTTGTTCCAAATAAATTTCATTTGTTCGAAACAAATTTCATTTATTCGAAATAAATTTCATTTGTTCGAAATAAATTTCAATTGTTCGAAACAAATTTCATTTATTCCAATTAAATTTCATTTGTTCGAAATAAATTTCATTTGTTCCAATTAAATTTCATTTGGTTCAAATGAAAATTTATTTGGTTCAAATAAATAGTTTAGTAGGTTGTGAGTCAAATATACTTTTATTTAACTCAAACAAATTATATTTGGTTCAAATAAAAAATTTCTAATTATTCGATAAAAAAAATTCATTTTCCATTTTCATAATGAGTCCACACCTTTTTCCTTGTTTTATTATCGTCACGGTAAATATTTCCAAAACTATATTTGTTGATAATATTTTAGTTAATATTGTGAAAAGGCAAATAAAACGACCTTTTTTTCGTATGAATGAATAACACTGTTGTAAATTAATTTTCTCAGAAAAAAAAATTACAAATGTTTTCATTTTTTTTAATATAGGGTAATGCAGCCATTGTTTCTATTTCGTTTTTTACGTTTTTACCGCCCTGATCCTGATAATCCAATATCGCACACGGAAGCCTATCTCTATGCCTGTGGAATAATTTTGTGCTCGGCAATTAATGTATTTGTAATTCATCCATACATGATGGCAATTTTACACATGGGAATGAAAATGCGAGTTGCATGTTGCACATTAATTTATAGAAAGGCACTTCGATTGTCAAAAACTGCCTTGCATGTTGCACATTAATTTATAGAAAGGCACTTCGATTGTCAAAAACTGCCTTGGGCGAAACAACAATTGGTCAAGCAGTTAATCTTCTTTCAAATGATGTTAATCGATTTGATTTAGCAATTATTTTCGTTCATTATTTATGGATTGGACCACTCGAAACAATTATCATTACGTACTTTATGTATCAGGAAGTTGGCATTGCCGCTGTTATTGGAGTCGCGACACTTCTTCTATTTATTCCATTACAAGGTAAAAGAAAAGGAAATTTAATTTAATTAATTGTGAAAAATAATAATGATTAAAAAAATGTTTATCCTTTGCAGGATTCCTGGGTAAAAAGTCCTCTGAATTGAGGTTGCGCACTGCAATTAGAACTGATGAAAGAGTACGATTAACAAATGAGATAATAACGGGTATTCAGGCGATAAAAATGTACACATGGGAAAAACCGTTTAGCGCTCTTATTGAAAAAGCGAGAAAGTAAATATATAATTTTTCTTTATATATTCAAAACAATCTTACATTTCTTTTTAAAAAAATCTTTTTTTTAGGAAGGAAATTCACGTGATAAGAGCAACGTCATATATTCGAGGTGTTATTATGTCCTTCATTATGTTCTCAACTAGATTATCACTTTTTTTCACAGTTTTAGCTTATGTACTTTATGGTAATCGTATCACTGCCGAAACAGTTTTTATGTTGACTGCATATTATAATATTCTTCGACAAACAATGACCGTCTTCTTCCCTCAAGGTAATGTCATGAATAAATTATTTCTACACATTCACGTAATAATGAGAAAGTATTTTTCTGTCTATAAAAATTTTTTTAAAAAAAAGTTATGATATAATAAATTTTCTAAAAGCAAAACGAAATTTCTTTTGTTTAGGAATAGCGCAAATTGCAGAGGCTTCTGTGTCAATTAAACGTCTACAAAATTTCATGCGCTATGAAGAAATAGCGGAGAGAAAAATTCAAAAGTTTGAGAAAAAAATTACAAAGATCGATGAATTTAGTAGTGATAAAAATTTTCCAAAAACAGAAGAACACGAGGGTTCAGTATTAGTAAAAAATGGTTGTGCCAGATGGTTAGAAAGTGATAAAGAAAATACTTTAAATGGTATTAATTTACACGTAAAACCCCATCAATTAGTTGCAATTGTCGGTCAAGTTGGATCAGGAAAATCAAGTTTATTGAATGTCATTTTAAAGGAACTGCCACTTAACGAAGGATTTGTTCAGGTACATACGTCTATAATTAAAAAATATTCTTATTTAGAATTATTTTTACTATTTTCATTTTTTACTCAATGAAATTAAAATAAACTTTTTTTTGTGTTATTTACAGGTAAAAGGTAGTATTGCCTACGCGAGTCAAGAACCATGGTTATTTGCAGGATCAGTTAGACAAAATATTTTATTTGGCAGAAAATATGATCAATATCGTTATGAAAAAGTGATAAAAGAATGTCAATTAAAACGTGATTTCACATTATTGCCTTATGGTGACAAAACAATTGTGGGTGAAAGAGGAATCAGTCTTTCCGGAGGGCAACGTGCCAGGTATTTGCAAAATTATGCATTTTTTATTTATTGAAAAATAATTGAATAATATTGATTATATATTTATCGATATCATGAATATTTTAGGATAAATCTTGCACGAGCAGTTTATGCAGAGGCGGATATTTATTTATTGGACGATCCATTGAGCGCGGTTGATGCACACGTTGGTAAACGAATGTTTGAGGATTGCATCGATCGGTACTTACGAGGAAAGACGAGAATTCTCGTCACTCATCAATTACAATATTTGAAGAATGTCAATCATATTATTGTATTAAAGGATGGAATCATTCAAGCAGAAGGGTAAAATACATTTTTATCTCATGTTCACACTGAAAAAAAATTTTATTTGATTCAAATAATGAATTACTAGACTATTATCAAATAAATTTTATTTGAGTCAATTAAATGGCATTTAATTGAAATAAAGAAATTATTATTTTGATTATAGTTTATTTGATTTAAATAAAAATTATTTGAGTCAATTAAATGGTATTTGATTGAAATAAAGAAATTATTATTTTGATTACAGTTTATTTGATTTAAATAAAAATTATTTGGTTCAAGTAAATATTTATTTGATAATAGACAAGTAATTCATTATTTGAATCAAATAAATTTTTTTTAGTGCAACGGTATTCATTCTGATATTATAATATTGTATTTATTAATTTTATTTGAATTATAGAACGTTCCAGGAATTAATAGCATTAGGCATTGATTTTGGTCAACTTTTGGAATCGCAATCACAAGATGAAACAATTATTCCCTCTGTATCAGAGAACAGAACTATTTCCCGACAAGGAAGCGTCAGTTCAATTAGCTCTTTTAATCCAAATGATACTGTGAAGTCAATTGATCCCGAAGAGGTAATATTTTCCAAAATCAATTCAACTTGTTATTCGAATATTCGAATTTGCAGAAAATTTTCTAATATAATTAATTTTTTTTTAGATAGAGGAAACACGAACTAAAGGCAATGTTGGCGGATGGGTTTATGGCGGTTACTTTAGAGCTGGAGGAAATTTTTGCATTATACTTCTCACAGTTATGTTCTTTATTTTATCTCAACTTGCGGCCAGTGGTGGAGATTATTTTATTGCCTTTTGGGTGAATATAGAGGAAAACGTAAGTAATTTAAAAAAACAATTATTTTTCGACATAATTCATAATGAGAAGTTGAAAATTATTTTCTATTTTGTCATCTAATTGAATTTATCAATTTTTTCTTACAGTCAAATATAAATGGAAATGTTGTGACAAACTGGAGTGGTCCATTTTCTCGTGAGACTTGCATTTACATTTTCTCGGGATTAATAGTCCTGACAGTTGCAGTGACGTTAATGCGTTCATTCGCATTTTTCATGATGTGTATGAGAGCATCGAAGAAGCTTCACGATACAATGTTTCGTTGCATCAGTAGAGCGACAATGAGATTTTTCAATACTAATTCTTCAGGCAGAGTACTTAATCGATTTTCGAAGGATATGGGTGCTATTGATGAAATATTACCAGTTGCATTAATTGATTGTGTTCAAATTGGTCTCTCTCTTTTGGGAATAATTGTCGTTGTTGCTATTGCTAATTATTTGCTCTTGATACCAACTATCATCATTGGAATCATATTTTATTATTTGAGAGTTTTCTATCTCGCGACAAGTCGTAGTGTCAAACGACTCGAAGGTGTCAGTAAGTATTTTTTAATAATATTCTAATTTAAAAAAAAAATTTCAATTTCAATTTGATTGAAAATTTTAATTAAATTTTAATTTGCTTTGTTTATTAGCTCGATCGCCAGTATTTGGTCATTTGAACGCAACTCTTCAAGGAATGACAACAATTCGCGCCTTTCAAGCGGAAGAAATTCTTATAAAAGAATTCGATAATCATCAGGATTTGCATTCGTCAGCATGGTTTATATTCATAGCTTCTTCACGAGCATTTGGTTTCTGGTTGGATATTTTCTGCCTACTCTATATTGCTCTGGTAACGTTGAGTTTTCTCGCTTTTGGAGGAGGAGACGAAACGAATGCTGGAGATGTTGGATTGGCAATAACTCAAAGTATTGGCCTCACTGGAATGTTCCAGTGGGGAATGCGACAAAGCGCAGAATTGGAAAATCAAATGACATCAGTTGAACGAGTATTGGAGTACAGGTTCGTATTAGAAAAAAAAACTATTCCCTCTTTTTCAAATTCTTAATCAAAAATTACATTTTTGGTAAAAAAAACAATGACATATTTCAGCAAAATTGAAAGCGAACCAGCCCTGGAGAGTAAACCGGAGAAGAAACCAAAGGAAGAATGGCCCGAAGCAGGCAAAATTGAATTTAAACAAGTATATTTACGTTACGCTCCAGAGGAACCGCCGGTATTGAAAAATCTCAATTTTGTGATTGAGCCGAAGGAAAAAATTGGTATCGTCGGACGTACCGGTGCAGGAAAATCATCATTGATTTCGGCACTATTTCGAACCGCGAACATTGAGGGGCGCGTGGAAATTGATGGAATTGAAACAGGAGAAATTGGACTTCATGATCTCCGATCTAAGATCAGTATAATTCCTCAGGAGCCATTTCTATTTGCAGGATCAATGCGTAAAAATCTCGATCCGTTTAATTCGTATCCAGATAGCGTTCTATGGCAGGCTCTCGAAGAAGTTGAACTCAAAGAAATTGGACTTGAAGCACATATAAATGAAGGTGGAAGTAATTTAAGTGTTGGCCAAAGACAACTGGTTTGTCTGGCTAGGGCCATTGCTAGAAACAATCCAATTTTAATTCTCGATGAAGCCACTGCCAATGTTGATTTACGAACTGATGAATTAATTCAAAATACTATTCGAACTAAATTTGAAAAATGCACAGTACTTACAATTGCTCATAGATTGAATACTGTTATGGATAGCGATCGAATTTTAGTAATGGATGCTGGGAATGTTATGGTAAGTGAAAAAAATTCTTTACACAAAACAATAATAAATTGAATTTTTTTCAAAATTGAAACTAAATATTCATTCAATTTACAGGAATTTGATCATCCACATATGTTAATGCAAAAACCAAACAGTGTTTTAAAAAGCATGGTACAGGAAACAGGAAATTCAATGGCGGTAGCTTTGAAAGGGATAGCGCAAAAAAGTTTTGAACTTCAACATATATCGACACCACTTTAAAGAAACGAGACTCTAGAAGTTTTTAAATACAATAATTCGCATGTGACGAATTAATTGCAGCGAAATAGAATGTCATTCATAAATTTATTTAAATACGTTTTTTTACAGATGATATAAGTGTTCTCGTCATGTAAAGGTCGATAAAATGCGACCAATATTTGAAAATATTTTTTTAACGCGAAAGAAAAATTTAGGGAAATAAATAATTGTTTGAAAAAATAGGAAAAAGTAATTTGGTCGCCATTATAGAGACGCGGGCACAGACTCAGTATTATTGTATATCTGTTTTGTATTTAACTTGTCGCAGGAATACTTCAAGTGTACTTAAGAGTCATTTTTGTATTGTTACATTTTTTCCTTTTTTTTATAATTACAATAACAGCAAACTCTTTATTTTATATGATTTTAAATATCAACGAAAGAGTCTAGAATTATATGAGATTTTTATTCATGCATGTGTTTTGATTTGAATGAATTTGTATAAGAGAGGAAGTAAAAGTGTAAAAGTATATGTGATTAATAGACTGAAACAAATTGTTCTTGGGTGCTTAATTTGAATTTAACCGACTTAAATAGATTTACAGAAAGAAAAATCAAATTTCTCAACTGGAGTATTTGAAATGTTTTTTTTTCAATATTTATGATTTATTTATTTATTTTTTCGATTACTTTTTGAAAAAATTAAATGTGTCTAGTGTACGAAATTAATACGATGGATCAAAAATATGGAATGAATTTCAAGTCCAAAATTAATAACGTATAAATGCTTTTAAACAAGTTTCATATCAATAATGTACTTAATGCATACTCATAAAATTACAAATTTTATACGAGTATTTCTGATAATGCATAACAAATATTGTAAACTTTTTTAATGACTTTTATAAGAATTCAATTGCATCAAAAATTTACAAGTTCTTCTATATTTTAATATTGTTCCAATGTTTTTTACTTGTCCACAAAAATAATTAATTAATATTTGTAAATAAGTGAAAACACCTTTAAAACTAAAGAAATCAAATTGTGGCTGTTTTCTATACTTGTAATTATCTTGTATAGTATTTTGTTATATAACTTTGTAAACAAATAATTTTAAGTAAAAGTGCCTGATGTAAGAGAATCACGAAGCAAATATAATAATTATTATTTAACTTAATATTTGCAAATATAGTAATTCCATTTCCCTAGACATTTTATGACATAAATTTTTGATTTAAAAGAGGAGTAACAATTTTAAAAATTGTTGTTTTTGTTGTTTATAGTATTTTATGAAATTTCAGATTTAGATTATATTAGTGTTCTGAATCTAATTTTAATTTAAAATAAAAAAAAATGTTTTTAGTTCCGTAAAACGTTCTAATAATAAATATTTTATAATAATCAATAAATAAAACATAAAATAATGTTAATAAAGTAAGAAATATTATAAACAGATTCCTGAAAAGATAAGTTAAGTAATACAAGTGAAAAAATAAAAATAAGATCATCGCTCACCACGACGATACAAATAAAAATTAGAGAATTAAACAAAGAAAACAATCTCAAATACAGTTTTAAATCATAAAGTAAAATTTTAAACAACATAGTGACAAATAGATAAAATTTTTAAGAAAAATGAATTCATAACTGGTTTTCCAGTTAAGGTGATACACACATATTATGTGATGTGTGTTCGAGGGTATGCATGCCAAAAAAAATCACGATTTCCCTACCTAAAACCAATTTAAAAGCGAAAAACAATTCATCACACTCATACAAAAAAGCTACTCCTACCTACCCCATATCTACATAAGACAAACCTACATTTTAATTATCACACCAACACTCACAGAAGCACTCCACGGTCCTCACACATTCCGCCCAGGTGCAAAAAAGCCTACTTTAGAGCAAAGAAGAAACCATATGCAGATCTACAGCATGTGGAACCTCCTTCGGGGGCCTTTAGGCCCCGTACGTCCCGGGAACGTACCCGACACCTGAGCGCAAACATACAAATTGCTGAAAATACTAAAAAAATAGTCAATTTTGTCAATGGCGTCACTATGTTGTTTGGATTCCTTTCCTGTTATTAAAAAATATGTCAAATCTTTCGATTGAATCACTATTCGTTTAAAAATATCTAAAAATTTCACTTTTTGAATTTAATTGAAAAGTATTATCAAAGAAATTAATTTTTAATGCTTCAATTACTATTCTTCAGTTGACTTTTATCAAATAAAATAAGATAAAAATTAATTTTAACAGGGAAGGGGTTAAAATAATAAACTTTCATTTGACTCACCAATCGGTGAATCCCACGTTGGTCGATGGATGCCATGCCATCGCGCCTCCTCAAAAAAGAAGATGGACCTCTCCCGAAGATCCCTGCCCGGTGAAT